>CM031920.1:33001853-33234565 GCA_018703695.1 Prunus fruticosa
TAAATAACCCAACCATCAGCTAGAACACATTGAGAGGATGAAAAAGCATACCTGAATCGAAGAAAATGGTGGCCGGAATCGCTCAAATGAAATCCGGGAAGTTTGAGTCAAAGCCGGCCGGATTTTAATTTCGACGTCTGTGGTGGCTGCCGTAGTCGGGGATAGGGCAAAACGGAAAGAGGAGGAGGTGACGGTTCTAACGTGACCGGTCTCATGGCCGGTGGCTGGAGGCTAAAAGTTGTATGGCTATTCTCACTGGAGGGGGGGGCTGGTTGGCAACAGGGGAGGGAGAGATAGAAAGAGAGAGAGAAAAGAAATTTCAGGTTTTTAAAAATCCATTTTCGAAATAAGTGTAAATCAAAACTATCCCCAAATTGTCTGTACATTATTAATTGACGCATGTTGGCTGAGAATTGAACATGTTTTAGAGCACCTCCACCCATGTAGGCTAAGGCAAGGCTAAGGCAAGGCTAAGGCAAGGCAAGGGCTGCCACTATTCACGTGAATAGTGCCAGCCTTGCCTTAGTTGGTTCCACCCTTGGAAGGCTAGGACAAGGGCAAATACTATTCACATGAGATATGAATAGATGAATTTGTATAGAGTTTTTGGTGTGGGAAGTAAAGAATATGCCTAGGTATTTATTAAAAAAAATTCTGGAATTTTTGGTATTTTTTTTCCTTTTTTTTCCATTTTTTTTCAATTTTTTTTGGCTGTCGCATCACATCATCCTGCCCAGGCAGCAGCCCAGGCAAGATCTGCCCGTGGGCTTGCCCAGTTTGCTGGGACCCATCATTTGCCCGGGCCAATTTTCTTCCGCTGGAGCATCTTTGGGCTGCCTTGGGGGGCCTTTTGCCCAGTCTTGTGCCAAGGCTCGGAGATGCTCTTAGTGGTCACCAAAACATTTGATACATGAATTTCTTTCAAGGATGATTTCTCACATCTGTGGATTGAAAGCAATCACTGTTTAATTCATATACCCCATATTTTGCATCACACCACAGTGAATCCCCATAACCATGATTACCAACATCTGTGGACAGAAGGCAATCAAGATTACAATGGTCCGTTGTGCAAGCTTTCTCAATCATCTTTCTTGAATCTGTGATTTTTTTAATCAACCAAACTGCTGTGCCTTGCTTGGTTGATCCAAGATTTCTTGGATTCTTGATCGAGAAGCTTTCAAACATGGATGACAAAAGCCTCGTATCTGAAACATGCTTAACAGATCTATATAAATAGAAGAGTGAAAATAGACACATAATAGTAAATTTTGAATTCATATTAGGGAAAACATAATTATGTATCGTTTCAATTATTAAGACTTTTGTTAGCATGCTTGGTTAAATTGCTTTTAGGTTCTAAAACATGCAACCTATGCTCTGATACCACATGTAAACCAAATAGATTGTATATAAGAGAACACTACCTTGTTCTGTAGCCATTGGAATGATCGAAAGAGCAACTTGACACACAACACTTCTCCTCAATATCGATTTCTGTATACTCTCTCACAGATGGGGTATGAGCTCTCTAGAGCGGGGTAATTCGATACGAATAGCAACTACGTATTTATATGCATCAGTTGGAACTCCTTTCCCATCAAGGAGTCCTCAACCTCTCCTTATTGCATTAGAATTAGGAGTTCTAATCCACTATGAATTATGAACCTTAGCAGTCTTGGACTTAAACTGAAACACTTCTCTCCAAGACTTACAAGTCTAGTTATAATCAAATTTCTAGTCTCCACATCGGTTTGGAACTCTATATGTTGATTAGCAGACCACTTGAGTGAGATTTAAGACATAAAATCTTACATATTAGTGTCACAAAAAAATCTAAAGGACGATTCGTGATAATTTTGTAAACTTGAAGGACCATTTGTGATAAAAAGCCAAAAAAGAAAGAAAACTAAACACTAGCCTTGTTGGTTTATTCATTGATGCAAATTTTCTTTGAACTAAAATTTCCAGTTATATATACAAAGGTGGAATCTATGCTACTACTAACATCAATCATAAATCACTATTACTAACAACAACTTTTGAGCTTTAAGCAAATTACCCAAGTTGGAAAGTTCATTTATAACACTTATCTTCTCGAAAACAGAAACTTCAGCTCACTTAATTAAGAAAAAATTTGCAGAACTTACCTCTTATTTGGATTTGGATTTGGATGTCGATTTGAATGAGCGGTGCAAAGAAGATGCTAGGGTAACCAAATATTATATTATATATTTATTATTTAAAAATGAACATATACGTATCGTGCCGGGTTCTGGGGATGGGGATGTCAATACCATCCCCGCCCCATACCTGATGAGGATTTTTTAAATTCGGGAATCCCCATACCCGATCCCCATTTTGCACCGAAATCTCCCTCCGTTAGGGCCAGGTACTCGTCGGATCCCCTCTTTGACGGGAATTTCTACCATCCCTATGTGTGCAAAGCATGGCATGTAGCCCATGTTTTTTCTTGAAATTGCACATGGTTACATAATAAATATGACGTTACATAATAAATATTACAAAAACAAGGTTGGAGTAGTGGTTATTGTTTGAGAGTTCTTTCTTTGAGGGTCAAGGTTTGAGTCTTGCAAGTGCACAAAATTGAGAGTGGCCGGATGGTAACGGCTGGTTGGAGTTGACATGTGGCATAAGTTTTATTGACTTCAACTCCTGTTTGCAAAGCATGGCCTGCAGCCCATGTTTTCTTGAAATTGCACATGGTTTGGGAAATGATAGCGAAAATAACAAGTAACTACATATTGTGATGTTTCATTTAAACAAAGAGGTTCATGCATTTCAGACTCTTTTTTTTTGGTCGGAATCATGCATTTTAGACTTGTACGACCTTCTCTAGATTTGTACAGACATTTAAGGATAAAATGAAGCATAAAAAAAAACCCCCACCATATAGGGCAACCCGTAGGGAAAAGATGATCCTGCTCTGGTAATTTTTGAAGTTACCGATTAATCAACAACCATTGCCGAGTAATGCACCATGGATCGGCTCCATAAATTTATATGTACATTAAAATCTGCACGGGGCATTTAAAATCAATGAATCGGCCCTGATTATACTTATATACCACATATCTCAAGGTTTTGTAATAAAAATACCAAAACCTTATCAATGTAAATAACTTCAAATGAATCTAAAACATTATTTGAGAAAGATGTACATAGCCCTCTTCAACCCTAAAGCAATTGATATTAGGTCCTATTCCTATATATCTATCACCAACCCTATGCTGACAAAACAGCGAAGTAATAAATTGCTTCACACTGATCTATGAAATGGGCGGCCAACTTATTTCGAAACACAATAATTTTCATACAGCGTACGTCTATATAAGAATGCTAGTGGCAGCGCGCAGAAGATACAACATAAAGAAAATATTGAAGCCATAGATAGCATCGATGGGGATTATGGTCAATATTGTGATGGCTCCCTGCGGAGAATTCTGGGGAAGGAAATGGAATTTACTAGACATAGTCACTGCAGTTGTGTTTTTCAGTCTTCATTGCCTTTGTGTGATGGCGCCGTTTCATTTCACCTGGTCTGCCTTTTGGGTGGCCTTTGCTCTCTATCTTGTGACGGGTTTAGGAGTGACTTTGTCTTTCCATAGAAATATTGCTCACAAGAGCTTTCGTATTCCGAAATGGCTCGAGTACTTATTTGCCTACTTCGGGGTTCTCTCACTTCAGGTATATATATATATATATATATATATATGTGTATATATCAACGTTTTGCAACATATTTTTGGTACGCCTTTTATTTTTATTTTCATGGCTATATATTTAGAATTTGGTTTGTACACAGGCAGTATAATATTTGTGTTTGCTTGTTTGATTTTGCAGGGAAGTCCAATAGAATGGGTGAGCTCACACCGATATCACCACCAGTTTACTGATACTGAGAAAGATGTTCATAGCCCTCTTCAAGGTTTTTGGTTTAGTCACATGGGTTGGATCCTCGATAGTGGCTCTCGGTTTGGAAAAGTGAAAAAACATACCCTACTCTCTCTCTTTTTCTAGACCAAATATATTTGCTTACACTATAATTTTGTTCAAGTTCTAAATGGAAACTTTTGCAGTATGGAGGACTGAAGAACGTTGAAGATTTGAAAAGGCAACCCTTCTATAGGTTTCTTCATCGCACTTTTCTTCTGCATTCTGTTGTTCTACTTGGAAGTTTACTATATTTCGTGGGTGGATTTCCCTTCCTGGCATGGGGACTGGTGAGATTGTTTTCTGTCTTGTTATCTTTAATTATGAAATGGCATGGAAATTATTTTTCACATTGAAGTTTTTCTTGGTCGATTTACCGGACCGATTTGATTTCCATAAAGTCATAAAACAATGCAAGAGTTTATGGCACATTTACTTATAAGTAACGAGACTAAGAAGATAGATAATGATTTTCATTCTTAACTTTCCCTATTTACATACACTTAAGGAACATTTAATACGAAGGACTACTTTAAAATCCTTGATCAAATACTCAAAAAACCAAGAATCGGATCAACTAGGAAGGGGTAGTTGATCCGATTCTCATTCTTTGATTCTCCTTTCCTCTTTCTTCTTATTCTCATTAATTAATTAAACATGCTTAGTAAAAAGGTTGTCATAAAGATCAAAGCTGGATTACATATGTGCAATTCAAATTAATTATAATACCTATTAAAGTTTAAATTATTCCTTGTCAGTGCAGGGGGTGAGGATGGTATGCGTTTTCCATAGTACTTTGTTAGTAAATTCAGCTGGTCACATGTGGGGAAAACAAGTATATCTCACTGGTGATATGTCAAGGAACAATTGGTAAATTTTGAATAAATATGGAAGTTGGGATATTATTATATGTGTTCTCCTTCCTGAATACAAATGAGAGATATTAAATGTATATTTTTTTCAACTGTACGTTTAGGTGGTTGGGATTGTTTGCACTTGGAGAAGGATGGCACAACAATCACCATGCTTTTGATTTCTCAGCTCGACAAGGTTTTGAATGGTGGCAGATTGATGTTACTTGGTATGTGATAAGATTTTTACAAGCAATTGGATTGGCAACAGATGTGAAAACTCCAACTGAAGCCCAGAAGCGAAGAAAAGCTATACACAGTAAAGTCATGGCTGCTGAGAATTAAACATTTGCTTCCTATCCGCCAAAGACAGAAAAAAGAAGTTCAATCTGCTATATGATGTGACAGATAAAGTTTACCATGTGGTTAATATTTAAAAACTTTGTGTTCGTAGTTTTGATATATAATTACTAAGTTGAATGATATTTTTACTTTTTCTCTTCGCATATTGTTCTTTTACATTATTATATCTTAATGTACAAGTTACTTCATAAAAGCCATATATATATCCAAAACCATTAACTAGCATAATTCATATACAAAACGATAACATATAGATGATTTTCGTAAATCACGCATATATAATTCATCTATATATATTCAAAATATATAAAAAAATATTATTTAAAGAAAACATTTGGGATTTCTGTAGAAATATCACCTGAACTTATACCTCAGTTTTAATTTGTCACCTTAATTTTTCAAAATCCATGATTTGTCATTTGACTTTAAGACCACCATTTTTAAGGGTATTTTAGTCTTTCCATTCTAAACCCTAAACAATTAAAATTGAAAAAAAAAATCTCACTTACCCCCATCCCCTGTGCGCCACGGGCGACTCCAATCAACCCCACCCACCTTGAAATCCATTCCTCCTTTCATTCCCCCTTCCCTCTTTCCATTCCCCTTCCCTCTTCCCCTTCCTCTTCTTATTTTTTCTTTTTGGAATTTTCCCATTTGCATATTGAAATTTGTGGAAGGACAACTACCAAACCAACAATTCAGTAGCCTACGTAACAAATGGTGACCAAACAAACTTTAGATCCTTCAACAAAAACACAGTGGCGTAAGTTAATGAAACTATGAAGACAAGAAGGAGGTTGGATTTTGGGTGGGAAGTTAAAGTAGTTTCAAGTATCTGAAAACTTCATACATGCTCAATGAATACCGCAAAAAAATTTATACATGCTAAGAGAGAGAGAGAGAGAAGAGGGGGGGGGAGGGGTGTCCTGTGCAATGTGTGTTGGGGACTGGTGGGGTTTGGGTTGGGGAGAAAGGGAGAGAGAGGTCTCTTTTTTCTCTCTTTTTTTTTTTCTGAAAATGGAAAGACTAAAATACCCTTTAAAATGGAAAGACTAAAATAACCTTCTATAGGTTTCTTCATCGCGCACTTTTCTTCTGCATTCTGTTGTTCTACTTGGAAGTTTATTGTATGTCGTGGGTGGATTTCCCTTCCTGGCATGGGGACTGGTGAGATTGATTTCTGTCTTGTTATCTTTAATTATGAACTGGCATGGAAATTATTTTTCACATTGAAGTTTTTCTTGGTCGATTTACCAGACCGATTTGATTTCCATAAGTCATAAAACAATGCAGGAGTTTATGGCATATTTACTTACAAGTAATGAGAATAAGAAGATAGGGGGTGAGGATGGTATGCATGTAATTCAAATTAATTATAAGACCTATATTAAAGTTTAACCTTGTTATTGCAGGGGTTGAGGATGGTATGCGTTTTCCATAGTACTTTGTTAGTAAATTCAGCTGGTCACATTTGGGGAAAACAAGTATATCTCACTGGTGATATGTCAAGGAATAATTGGTAAATTTTGAATAAATATGGAAGTTGGGATATTATTATATGTTCTACTTCCTGAATCCTGAATCCTGAATCCTGAATCTTGATGAGAGATATTAAATGTATATTTTTTCAACTGTACGTTTAGGTGGTTGGGATTGTTAGCACTTGGAGAAGGATGGCACAACAATCACCATGCTGTTGATTTCTCAGCTCGACAAGGTTTTGAATGGTGGCAGATTGATGTTACTAGGTATGTGATAAGATTTTTACAAGCAATTGGATTGGCAACAAATGTGAAAACTCCAACTGAAGCCCAGAAGCGAAATTAACTGGTCATGGGTCAAATATCCATCTACAAAAAGTCATCAACTTTTATACTCCCAAATTTAAAATGGATGTCATATGAGATAAAAGCTGTATATCCTCCTTCTTTTTTTTTTTTACACATGTCAAAATCAGATTAGTTATTAGGAAGAGCTCCTCCTCAATTTTAAGGAGTCAAGCTTTTTCCATTTAATGGCCATGCCATCAACCCAGATTACCAAGTGTTTTTTTTTCCTAACATAATCCCTAAGTTTTAACCACATATATATCCAAAACCATTAACTAGCATAATTCATACAAAACGATAACATATAGATGATTTCGTAATTCATCTATATATATTCAAAATATTTTTAAAAAAATTATTAGTTAAAGAAAATATTAAGAGTGTTGCTCCCAACACCTGAAAAAACGTCAAGTACTCATGGGCGACTGGCGGCAGTGTTTTCCTTTATTCCATTAATATCCCGTATTTGCAGTTTTTTTTTAAAATGCAAGCTATAATCTAAATTACTCTACATTAATCTAATCTACCAGAAAGGAAATTTGAATTTGAGTGAAAGAGAAACGGGACCTAACACACATCTGGCTCATGTCGGCAAGGTGGCAACCTTAGAAGATCCAATTGTCCTCGTATGAACCGAAGCCAATTTTGATTCCCATGACCAGTTTAATCTTTAATGAAGTTGGTGGGGCAGTTGGACTAGCAGTTATGATTTTAGCTGTTCCTAGTATAAACATTAAAAGGGATAGATCCCTAAATAATTCTAACTCATTTTTTCAACGTTACATGATTTCTTTTCGTATTAAAGTGCATGTAGTGCAAATGTATTCACGTCACATGTTTTTCTCGATCGTATTCTAAAGTGCATGCATGTATCGAAGCTGTCTTAATTATACCTTTGGCCCAATTTGTGAGAGATATCATGAAACCTTTGGTTATGATCATGTGCGTGCAGTTGTCTTTGACTTCTGTTCGAGACTGTGACGATGACACATTTGCCTCAAAATTATAACTTAGTGTGTATTTTGGTAAAACAGGTATACGATAATACGCACAACATGAACTTAACATCTGCATTTTGAAGGATAATTAATATGATTTTTCCTAGTAGCTAGTTAGAGGGAGGAAAGTAGTGAAGGGAAGTAATTTATATATATATATATAGAAATGGAAGGAAACATATGAAGTGCCTTAATTGATTCACGCGAAAGGAAAGTACCATTTCCAGTAAGCATAGCTCCTTCACTGTTAAAAAAATCATGCAAGGGCTTATAACGAGTTAGGTCATTTTCTAATTGTCAATTGCTTTTGGGTTTGGAACCTAAGTCACGGTATCATAGTCATGTTCACCCACATGTTCGCCCCACAACGGCCACATGGGCGTAACCATGTAGGGACCAGTGTGGTCCTAGGCCCCTCAATCTATTTACCCTTTGTATTTAAATATTTAAATATATTATATTATATTTGGGATATTTACTTTAAAATAAACAATATATTAGGTTCTTTTTGTCTACAGATTAACCATTAAACTTCTTAATCACTCTTCTACTTTCAATTAAATCTATTAGGTTATGTGTGTGATATTTGCACTAAAAACTTCTAATCTTTTTCATTCTCTTTCTCTTCCCTCTTTTGTTTAACTTAAGCTTAAACTTTGTAATTTTTTCCCTCCCTTTTTACATGTCTGAGTAGGTTACTTTAATATTGGGATTTATGAACTTTTTTGTATTTCTTCTCTTTGTTGGAATATAAATGATTAATTTATGAGTCTTTAATAGTGTAAATGATGAGATTAATATTCAACCATTTTATAATATGAAATTAAGGACAATTATGATTATAATTAATGCACAAACCAAAAAATTGAACATTTAACCGATTTTCTTTTGAGTAAACACCTTGGCTTGGCTAAGAAATTTATGTATAAATGGTTGAATATTGTATGTTATGAGTTGTTTGTTAGTTACCTTTTTTTTAATTTTTTATAAAGTCAAATTATGAATATTATAGTTTATAACATTACAAAAATATATATATTTCCAAAGATTTATGAATCAGTCATTTTATGTAATTAGAAATTATGAAGTCAAATTATGAATATTAAGTAATTATTATATTTCCAAAGAATTATTATATGCAAAAATTTATAAAGTCAAATTATGAATATTATGTAATTATTATATTTTTCTATAATCTTATAGATATTTAATCCTATAGAAAATTAAAAAATTTCAACTGTTTCATTATACGTGGATGGATGAGGTCTACACGTAACTTGCATCTCCGCCGTCCATGTTAATTCCTCCCATACTGAAAACGTATAGACTAGATGCATTAAACTTGACCTACCCCTCTCCTCCCCAGCTTTACACTTACTACTAGGAGACAAATATAAATCAACGGTGTACAATAGGAGATGGAATTCATAAACTCATTGCTGTCATGTTGACCTGACAGGGCTGTATGGTATTGATGTATCGATTTAATTCCAATTCATATCAATTAGGTTTGAAAACAAAAATATGGTCCTTAGTACTTAATGTTTATGTACGCGACGTTTCCTGCACTTTCATATGGGTTGGAAAACGTACTGATGATATATTTGCAGTTGAAAAAAAATAAAATAAAAGGTTAAATTAGCAAACGAGTCAATGGTATGACAAGAGATATTGAAGCCCATTTCTCTGTATCACCAACCATGCCCTGACAAATTAAAGCAGTGAGGGCATTAAGTTGCTTCATAGGTCTGTACTATATGTAATGGCCGGCTGTGCCAGCTTTCTCTAAACTCAAAATCAGTTTCATAAAACGTACGACTTGGAATGCAGATCAGATTCTAGCTCGCAGTACAGAAAACAACAGAAGCTTAGCAAACAGAATAAACGTCAAGAAACTTCGCAAGTGCTTATAAGGCTTTTTTCAACCCAATGTACCCCTTGACTTGTTTCGCTTTACCCTCTACCGTTAACTCCATCTAAAAATTAGTAACGTGACATGAGTGGTTTTGTAATTTCATAGACACGGCTTATTATCCAGTAATTTTGGTGATGTGGCAAGGTGGAACCTACACTCTAGCATGGACCAAAATGTAATAAAAATTAATTTACCTTTAAATAATTTAAAACATTAAAAATATCAATTATCCTCCCACCCATATCCCATCCACGCAAATGGAAAACCAAGTAAAAAAATTTCCAAGAGGAATAAAGGAATGAAAGGTGCAAAAATATTGAGGGAGGGGAGAAGGGAGCATCGAGTTGGCCTGGAGGGATGGTGTTGGTGGTCCTCTTTGTCTCTATTCCTCTCTATGTCTCGCCAAAATTTATCAAGAAACTCATTGCAGCTCCCAACACCCTAGCCACCATCATCCTCCACCAAACCCAGTGCCGAAGACTTGTTGTGTTGGGTGGGTGGGGTTGAATAGTCTTCCCATTCTTCGAAGTCTTCAGAATGGTAGGGCTCCCAGTCCTCAGGATTAGAAGGTTCCCAATCATCTGAGTCTTCAACTCCTTCTGTGGTAGCTGCACGGGTGGGCTTTGGGGGCCCAAGTTGAGTGACCCTTTGGTTATGGGGGTCTACAGGGATTTGGATTGGCTTTGGCCGAATCTCCAGATATCACCCCTGCAGTCTTTGTAGACTTTAGTTGGGGCGTGGGGTCGATCCTTCGGTGGGGAGATATGGAGAAACCTCGACTTGGTTGTCTCCGGATGAAGGTGGTCTTTGCCTTTGTCAGGCCTAAACTGAATGGGCGCTGTGACGGGAGGTGACTGGTTGGTTTGGTTGGGTGTGTTCAACACCTTGGGTGAGACACTGTTGAACGAACTGGTGGCGACATTTTTGGTACGAAGGTGTTCGTAGTTCTCTGTCAGCTTTGCGACACTGTCACGGAGGCGCTCCACCTCGGCCTAAAGGTGTGCCTCAGCTGAGGGTTTCTTTCGGTAGGACTCCCCAAGAGGGGTATGGTGTTGGGTATCATGGCTAGCCTCACTCGGAAAAGCGGAGTGTGAGGGGCTGAAGAAGAGACGACGGGGTCGGATGGAGGATGGAGCCAGTGGAACTGGTAGAGAGGTAGGGTTCAGAAGTCGATTCCCACATACGGCGCCAAATTGTTGATGCTCTTTTTGGGAGGGTAAACTTAGGTAGGGAGTATTGGATCTCCAACAGGGGAGAAGGTGCGGACCCTTGGTATTTGGAGAACCTGCAAAAGACAAGGAGGAAGAAGCAGTCGTCAAGCTTCGGACACCGGTGTGGTGCCTGCGAAGGCTCTCCGACGCTCAAGTCTGCTATATGCAGTAATTTTAGCAGTGTAACAGTAAAGGTGAGAAAATAGTTACTCTTTTTACTTGGGCACTGTTCCCTATTTATAGGGAAGTGAAAATGGAAGTTTTGCACAAAGTTTCGACGTGGGACTTTGTGCAAACTACTGTGGAGGTGACACGTGTCATAGCTCTAGGTTCTATGGCCGAGAGCTTCAACAAGTCTTTTACCGCTTCGGAAGGGGGCCTTCCTTCGGTAGGTTAAGAAGGGGATGGTGTCACTCGTCTTCTAAGGGCTTGCATGTGTGCTTTGTTTAGCGTATTTCCTTTCCTGAGTGTCAGTCGCTTGATGCCGAATACGCTTGGTTGATTATGGTATAAACAGCCAGCTTTCTCTAAACTCAAAATCAGTTTCATAAAATGTACGACTTGGAGTGCATATCAGATTCTAGCTTGCAGTACAGACATAAACGACATAAGCTTAGCAAATAGAAGAAACGTCAAGAAACCTCGCAAGCACTTATAAGGCCTTTTTCAACCCACTGTACCCCTTGACCAAGGTTTCTTGTTTCACTTTACCCCCTACCTTTAACTCCATCTAAAAATCAGTTAAAATTACCAACGTGACATGAGTGTTTTTGTAATTTCATATACATGGCTTATTATCCAGTAATCTTGGTGATGTGGCAGGTGGAACCTACACTCTAGCATGGACCAAAAAGTAATAAAAATTAATTTACCTTTAAATAATTTAAAACATTAAAAATATCAATTATCCTCCCACCCATATCCCATCCAGGCAAAGGGAAAACCAAGTAAAAAAATTTCCAAGAGGAATGAAGGAATGAAAGGTGCAAAAAGAATTGAGGGGGGAGAGGTGAGCATCAAGTTGGGTTGGAGGGATGGTGTTGGTGGTCCTCTGTGTCTCTATTCCTCTCTCTATCTCACCAAAATTTATCAAGAAACCCAACTCCCCAAATTTCTATCTCAGTGCTAGGTAACCCCACTATCTGTGTCTCTCTTTGTTGGTATCGTTTCGATTATGTCCAAAGATAGAGGGGTAGGGCGTGAATGGGTTCGCCAGGGGAGGAGGGTGGGTGTGCCGACACTACTACAAAAAGGACAAAAGACGACCAGAAAAAAGACGACGGTAGAACAAAAAACCGTCGTTGTTTTTAAAAAGACGACGGTAACAAAAAACCGTCGTGGATAAGTGACTTAAACAACTAAAAAATGGAGATATTGTTGAGAATTTTTTTATAACGACGCACACAAATAAAAAAGCGTCGTCTTATTAAAAAGCTTTTCTTCAGAGTTAAAATCTGACCAAAAAACAACGACAGCAAGTATGACAAGCGTCGTCCTTTAAAAATCAAGTGTCCTTTTTTTGGTAAAGACATGGTTATTTTGAAAGAACTGCCGTTTATTATACGTAAAGACGACGTTTTTTTTTCTAAAAATGGTCGTCTATTATTAAGTAAAGACGACCATTTTTATATGAAAATGGTCGTCTATTATGAAGTAAAGACGACCTTTTTTATATGAAAATGATCGTTTATTATGAAGTAAAGACGAACCTTTTTATATAAAAAGGGTCGTCTATTATATGTAAAGACGACGGTTTTTGTATAAAAAGGGTCGTCTATTATTAAGTAAAGACGACGGTTTTTTTATAAAAAGGGTCGTCTATTATCAAGTAAAGACGACGGTTTTTTTTTTAAAAAGGGTCGTCTATTATGAATTAAAGATGACGGTTTTCTCTTAAAAATGGTCGTCTATTATATGAAAAGATGACGGTTTGTTTTTAAAAAGGGTCGTCTATTGTGAAGTAAAGATGACGGTTTTTTAAAAACAAGATTTAAAGTTATTTCAACTCTGATTTTGATGATTTTTTACAGCTACAGTCCTTCACCCTATATGAATACAATGACTGCATTCGATCGTCAATTTAAAATATTTACACTAGTGGATATCACAAAATCTTATGTTATATTTAATGAAAGTATAAATAAACTCTTAATTGTTAGTGAATATATTGTTTTGATGGCATACGCATTCTATGAAACTAGTTTCAACGATCCAACCGTCAAATTTGTTTGTTTACACTTCGAGATCATATACGCCAAAAATCGGAAAAAAATAAAATAAATCAGAGATCAAGTAACGGGACAAAACATTTCGACGGTTATAAACGAAAAATCAAGATTTAACGGTTATTTCAACTCTAATTTTGATGATTTTTTACAGCTACACTCCTTGACCCTATATGAATACAATGACTGCATTCGATCGTCAATTTAAAATATTTACACTAGTGGATACCACAAAATCTTATGTTATATTTAATAAAAGTATAAATAAACGCTTAATTGTTAGTGAATATATTGTTTTGATGGCATACGCATTCTACAAAACTAGTTTCAACGATCCAACCGTCAAATTTGTTTGTTTACACTTCAAGATCATATACGCCAAAAATCGGAAAAATAAAATAAAACAGAGATTAAGTAACGCACAAAACATTTCGACGGTTATAAACGAAAAATCAAAATTTAACGGTTATTTCAACTCTGATTTTGATGATTTTTTACAGCTACACTCCTTGACCCTATATGAATACAGTGACTGCATTCGATCGTCAATTTAAAATATTTACACTAGTGGATACCGCAAAATCTTATGTTATATTTAATAAAAGTATAAATAAACTCTTAATTGTTAGTGAATATATTGTTTTGATGGCATACGCATTCTACAAAACTAGTTTCAACGATCCAACCGTCAAATTTGTTTGTTTACACTTCGAGATCATATACGCCAAAAATCGGAAAAAAAAATAAATAAATCAGAGATCAAGTACCGGGACAAAACATTTCGACTGTCATAAAAGAAAAATCAAGATTTAACGGTTATTTCAACTCTGATTTTGATGATTTTTTACAGCTACACTCCTTGACCCTATATGAATACAATGACTGCATTCGATCGTCAATTTAAAATATTTACACTAGTGGATACCGCAAAATCTTATGTTATATTTAATAATAGTATAAATAAACTCTTAATTGTTAGTGAATATATTGTTTTGATGGCATACGCATTCTAAAAAACTAGTTTCAACGATCCAACCGTCAAATTTGTTTGTTTACATTTCCAGATCATATACGCCAAAAATCGGAAAAAATAAATAAATCAGAGATCAAGTAACGGGACAAAACATTTCGACGGTTATAAACGAAAAATCAAGATTTAACGGTTATTTCAACTCTGATTTTGATGATTTTTTACAGCTACACTCCTTGACCCTATATGAATACAATGACTGCATTCGATCGTCAATTTAAAATATTTACACTGGTGGATACCGCAAAATCTTATGTTATATTTAATAAAAGTATAAATAAACTCTTAATTGTTAGTGAATATATTGTTTTCATGGCATACGCATTCTACAAAACTAGTTTCAACGATCCAACCGTCAAATTTGTTTGTTTACACTTTGAGATCATATACGCCAAAAATCGGAAAAAAAAATAAATCAGAGATCAAGTAACGGGACAAAACATTTCGAACGTTTATAAAAGAAAAATCAAGATTTAACGGTTATTTCAACTCTGATTTTGATGATTTTTTACAGCTACACTCCTTCACCCTATATGAATACAATGACTGCATTCGATCATCAATTTAAAATATTTACACTAGTGGATACCGCAAAATCTTATGTTATATTTAATAATAGTATAAATAAACTCTTAATTGTTAGTGAATACATTGTTTTGATGGCATACGCATTCTAAAAAACTAGTTTCAACGATCCAACCGTCAAATTTGTTTGTTTACATTTCGAGATCATATACGCCAAAAATCGGAAAAAATAAATAAATCAGAGATCAAGTAACGGGACAAAACATTTCGACGGTTATAAACGAAAAATCAAGATTTAACGGTTATTTCAACTCTGATTTTGATGATTTTTTACAGCTACACTCCTTGACCCTATATGAATACAATGACTGCATTCGATCGTCAATTTAAAATATTTACACTGGTGGATACCGCAAAATCTTATGTTATATTTAATAAAAGTATAAATAAACTCTTAATTGTTAGTGAATATATTGTTTTCATGGCATACGCATTCTACAAAACTAGTTTCAACGATCCAACCGTCAAATTTGTTTGTTTACACTTTGAGATCATATACGCCAAAAATCGGAAAAAAAAATAAATCAGAGATCAAGTAACGGGACAAAATATTTCGACGGTTATAAACGAAAAATCAAGATTTAACGGTTATTTCAACTCTGATTTTGATGATTTTTTACAGCTACACTCCTTGACCCTATATGAATACAATGACGGCATTCGATCGTCAATTTAAAATATTTACACTAGTGGATACCGCAAAATCTTATGTTATATTTAATAAAAGTATAAATAAACTCTTAATTGTTAGTGAATATATTGTTTTCATGGCATACGCATTCTACAAAACTAGTTTCAACGATCCAACCGTCAAATTTGCTTGTTTACACTTTGAGATCATATACGCCAAAAATCGGAAAAAAAATAAATCAGAGATCAAGTAACGGGACAAAACATTACGACATTATATAAACGAAAAATCAAGATTTAACGGTTATTTCAACTCTGATTTTGATGATTTTTTACAGCTACACTCCTTGACCCAATATGAATACAATGACTGCATTCGATCGTCAATTTAAAATATTTACACTAGTGGATACCGCAAAATCTTATGTTATATTTAATAAAAGTATAAATAAACTCTTAATTGTAAGTGAATATATTGTTTTCATGGCATACGCATTCTACAAAACTAGTTTCAACGATCCAACCGTCAAATTTGTTTGTTTACACTTCGAGATCATATAGGCCAAAAATCGGAAAAAAAAAATAAATCAGAGATCAAGTAACGGGACAAAACATTTCGACTTTTATAAACGAAAAATCAAGATTTAACGGTTATTTCAACTCTGATTTTGATGATTTTTTACAGCTACACTCCTTGACCCTATATGAATACAATGACTGCATTCGATCGTCAATTTAAAATATTTACACTGGTGGATACCGCAAAATCTTATGTTATATTTAATAAAAGTATAAATAAACTCTTAATTGTTAGTGAATATATTGTTTTCATGGCATACGCATTCTACAAAACTAGTTTCAACGATCCAACCGTCAAATTTGTTTGTTTACACTTTGAGATCATATACGCCAAAAATCGGAAAAAAAAATAAATCAGAGATCAAGTAACGGGACAAAATATTTCGACGGTTATAAACGAAAAATCAAGATTTAACGGTTATTTCAACTCTGATTTTGATGATTTTTTACAGCTACACTCCTTGACCCTATATGAATACAATGACGGCATTCGATCGTCAATTTAAAATATTTACACTAGTGGATACCGCAAAATCTTATGTTATATTTAATAAAAGTATAAATAAACTCTTAATTGTTAGTGAATATATTGTTTTCATGGCATACGCATTCTACAAAACTAGTTTCAACGATCCAACCGTCAAATTTGTTTGTTTACACTTTGAGATCATATACGCCAAAAATCGGAAAAAAAAAATAAATCAGAGATCAAGTAACGGGACAAAACATTACGACCGTTGTTATAAACGAAAAATCAAGATTTAACGGTTATTTCAACTCTGATTTTGATGATTTTTTACAGCTACACTCCTTGACCCAATATGAATACAATGACTGCATTCGATCGTCAATTTAAAATATTTACACTAGTGGATACCGCAAAATCTTATGTTATATTTAATAAAAGTATAAATAAACTCTTAATTGTAAGTGAATATATTGTTTTCATGGCATACGCATTCTACAAAACTAGTTTCAACGATCCAACCGTCAAATTTGTTTGTTTACACTTCGAGATCATATAGGCCAAAAATCGGAAAAAAAAAATAAATCAGAGATCAAGTAACGGGACAAAACATTTCGAACTTTTATAAACGAAAAATCAAGATTTAACGGTTATTTCAACTCTGATTTTGATGATTTTTTACAGCTACACTCCTTGACCCTATATGAATACAATGACTGCATTCGATCGTCAATTTAAAATATTTACACTGGTGGATACCGCAAAATCTTATGTTATATTTAATAAAAGTATAAATAAACTCTTAATTGTTAGTGAATATATTGTTTTCATGGCATACGCATTCTACAAAACTAGTTTCAACGATCCAACCGTCAAATTTGTTTGTTTACACTTTGAGATCATATACGCCAAAAATCGGAAAAAAAAATAAATCAGAGATCAAGTAACGGGACAAAATATTTCGACGGTTATAAACGAAAAATCAAGATTTAACGGTTATTTCAACTCTGATTTTGATGATTTTTTACAGCTACACTCCTTGACCCTATATGAATACAATGACGGCATTCGATCGTCAATTTAAAATATTTACACTAGTGGATACCGCAAAATCTTATGTTATATTTAATAAAAGTATAAATAAACTCTTAATTGTTAGTGAATATATTGTTTTCATGGCATACGCATTCTACAAAACTAGTTTCAACGATCCAACCGTCAAATTTGTTTGTTTACACTTTGAGATCATATACGCCAAAAATCGGAAAAAAAAATAAATCAGAGATCAAGTAACGGGACAAAACATTACGACTTTTGTATAAACGAAAAATCAAGATTTAACGGTTATTTCAACTCTGATTTTGATGATTTTTTACAGCTACACTCCTTGACCCAATATGAATACAATGACTGCATTCGATCGTCAATTTAAAATATTTACACTAGTGGATACCGCAAAATCTTATGTTATATTTAATAAAAGTATAAATAAACTCTTAATTGTAAGTGAATATATTGTTTTCATGGCATACGCATTCTACAAAACTAGTTTCAACGATCCAACCGTCAAATTTGTTTGTTTACACTTCGAGATCATATAGGCCAAAAATCGGAAAAAAAAATAAATCAGAGATCAAGTAACGGGACAAAACATTTCGACGTTTATAAACGAAAAATCAAGATTTAACGGTTATTTCAACTCTGATTTTGATGATTTTTTACAGCTACACTCCTTGACCCTATATGAATACAATGACTGCATTCGATCGTCAATTTAAAATATTTACACTGGTGGATACCGCAAAATCTTATGTTATATTTAATAAAAGTATAAATAAACTCTTAATTGTTAGTGAATATATTGTTTTCATGGCATACGCATTCTACAAAACTAGTTTCAACGATCCAACCGTCAAATTTGTTTGTTTACACTTTGAGATCATATACGCCAAAAATCGGAAAAAAAAATAAATCAGAGATCAAGTAACGGGACAAAATATTTCGACGGTTATAAACGAAAAATCAAGATTTAACGGTTATTTCAACTCTGATTTTGATGATTTTTTACAGCTACACTCCTTGACCCTATATGAATACAATGACGGCATTCGATCGTCAATTTAAAATATTTACACTAGTGGATACCGCAAAATCTTATGTTATATTTAATAAAAGTATAAATAAACTCTTAATTGTTAGTGAATATATTGTTTTCATGGCATACGCATTCTACAAAACTAGTTTCAACGATCCAACCGTCAAATTTGTTTGTTTACACTTTGAGATCATATACGCCAAAAATCAGAAAAAAAAATAAATCAGAGATCAAGTAACGGGACAAAACATTACGACGTTTTATAAACGAAAAATCAAGATTTAACGGTTATTTCAACTCTGATTTTGATGATTTTTTACAGCTACACTCCTTGACCCTATATGAATACAATGACTGCATTCGATCGTCAATTTAAAATGTTTACACTAGTGGATACCACAAAATCTTATGTTATATTTCATAAAAGTATAAATAAACTCATAATTGTTAGTGAATATATTGTTTTGATGGCATACGCATTCTACAAAACTAGTTTCAACGATCCAACTGTCAAAATTTTTTGTTTACGCTTCGAGATCATATACGCCAAAAATCGGAAAAAATAAACATTCAGAGATTAAGTAATAGGACAAAACTTTTCGACGGTTATAAACGAAAAATCAAGATTTAACGGTTATTTCAACTCTGATTTTGATGATTTTTTACAGCTACACTCCTTGACCCTATATGAATACAATGACTGCATTCGATCGTCAATTTAAAATATTTACACTAGTGGATACCACAAAATCTTATGTTATATTTAATAGAAGTATAAATAAACGCTTAATTGTTAGTGAATATATTGTTTTGATGGCATACGCATTCTACGAAACTAGTTTCAACGATCCAACCGTCAAATTTGTTTGTTTACACTTCAAGATCATATACGCCAAAAATCGGAAAAATAAAATAAATCAGAGATCAAGTAATGGGACAAAACATTTCGACGGTTATAAACGAAAAATCAAGATTTAACGGTTATTTCAACTCTGATTTTGATGATTTTTTACAGCTACACTCCTTGACCCTATATGAATACAATGACTGCATTCGATCGTCAATTTAAAATATTTACACTAGTGGATACCACAAAATCTTATGTTATATTTAATAGAAGTATAAATAAACGTTTAATTGTTAGTGAATATATTGTTTTGATGGCATACGCATTCTACGAAACTAGTTTCAACGATCCAACCGTCAACTTTGTTTGTTTACACTTCAAGATCATATACGCCAAAAATCGGAAAAATAAAATAAATCAGAGATCAAGTAACGGGACAAAACATTTCGACGGTTATAAACGAAAAATCAAGATTTAACGGTTATTTCAACTCTGATTTTGATGATTTTTTACAGCTACACTCCTTGACCCTATATGAATACAATGACTGCATTCGATCGTCAATTTAAAATAGTTACACTAGTGGATACCACAAAATCTTATGTTATATTTCGTCAAAGTATATATAAACTCTTAATTGTTAGTGAATATATTGTTTTGATGGCGTACCCATTCTACGAAACTAGTTTCAACGATCCAACCGTCAAACTTGTTTGTTTACACATCGAGATCATATACGCCAAAAATCCGAAAAAAAAATAAATCATAGATCAAGTAACGTGACAAAACATTTCGACGGTTATAAACGAAAAATCAAGATTTAACGGTTATTTTAACTCCGATTTTGATGAATTTTTACAGCTACACTCCTTGACCCTATATGAATACAATGACTGCATTCGATCGTCAATTTAAAATATTTACACTAGTGGATACCACAAAATCTTATGTTATATTTAATAGAAGTATAAATAAACGCTTAATTGTTAGTGAATATATTGTTTTGATGGCATACGCATTCTACGAAACTAGTTTCAACGATCCAACCGTCAAATTTGTTTGTTTACACTTCAAGATCATATACGCCAAAAATCAGAAAAATAAAATAAATCAGAGATCAAGTAACGTGACAAAACATTTCGACGGTTATAAACGAAAAATCAAGATTTAACGGTTATTTCAACTCTGATTTTGATGATTTTTTACAGCTACACTCCTTGACCCTATATGAATACAATGACTGCATTCGATCGTCAATTTAAAATATTTACACTAGTGGATACCACAAAATCTTATGTTATATTTCGTCAAAGTATAAATAAACTCTTAATTGTTAGTGAATATATTGTTTTGATGGCGTACGCATTCTACGAAACTAGTTTCAACGATCCAACCGTCAAACTTGTTTGTTTACACATCGAGATCATATACGCCAAAAATCCGAAAAAAAAAAAAATCAGAGATCAAGTAACGGGACAAAACATTTCGACGGTTATAAACGAAAAATCAAGATTTAACGGTTATTTTAACTCCGATTTTGATGAATTTTTACAGCTACACTCCTTGACCCTATATGAATACAATGACTCAATTTGATCTTCAATTTAAAATATTTACACTAGTGGATACCACAAAATCTTATGTTGTATTTAATGAAAGTATAAATAAAAAAGGGTCGTCCATTGTGAAGTAAAGATGACGGTTTTTTTTAAAAAGGGTCGTATATTATGGAGTAAAGATTACGCTTTTTCAAAAAAAATGGTCGTCTATTGTGAAGTAAAGATGACGGTTTTTTAAAAAAAGGGTCGTCTATTATGAAGTAAAGACGACCCTTTTTATATGAAATTGGGCGTCTATTATGAAGTAAAGACGACTCTTTTTATATAAAAAGGGTCGTCTATTATATGTAAAGACGACTGTTGCGTAGATACAACTGCACCAAAATGGATTCAGTTGCATCCTCAACTTGTGATACTCGCAAGTGCACGAGCCGTTCGGTAGTATAGCGTATGTAAGTGCGAGGTCGATCCCACGAGGATTGGTGATTGAATGATCCAATTTATTTTTCCTACACAAAACTGAAATGAAAAAGAAAGGAAATAAATAAAACAAGGAAGAAAGAAATAACTAACTCAAGCAGATAAGTTCCCAAGTTCAATTAGATTAACGGATTGATTCTAGCTAAAGTATGATTAAGCCATGGTGTTTGGTCATAACCTTGTGTTCCTAATTCCCTAATTTGATCATTTGTTGTCTAACCTAAAATTAAGCATTAGGAACCCATTAAGCATAGAAGAACAATTTAAACAACCAAGCATGTATCTAATCCCTGTTGTCGAATGCCCATACATACTCTTCCTATTCATAGTTCAATTCGAATTAAAGCATGGTGTATACTCTTAATTCAAACCAAGATAGCTAACATGCAAGCCTAGATGGTGATCAATCATTCAAACTAGCATATTAACTTATAAGCATAATGAATAAGAACATGAACCATAATTGAAACTTGGAAACTAATCAAACTTGAAACTAAAGAAAAGAATTTACATAATGAAAAGTAAAGTGGAACTAAGAAAAACTTAAGGAAAATTTCAGCACAAAAGATTTCATTACAACAATTGAAAACTAGAAAGAGAAACTAAGAGAATTTGAGGGAGAGAAGGGAAGGGAGAAACTAAAGTGGAACAATTTGTTTATTGCCTTGAATACATTACAATCTCAAATACAATCATACTCTACATGTTCCCTAGATGATAGGATGTTTAATGGATGATAAGGTGATAGAAAGAAATGGCTAAGTGTTTGAGCACAAAAGGGTTTACAATGGAATATATATTGTATGAGTTGATGGAGGAAAAAGAAAGAGGCTTAATAAAGATGGCCTAAATCATATCTTAGTTATAAACTTAACATTCCAGTGAATCACACAAGCAAAAATGCATACAATTGGGTAAGACATGCAAGAGTTGTATAATCATGGCTAAAGTGCATAGAAAGCTCAAGAATAATTATGTGAGACTTAGCTAGCAAAAGAATAAGATTCAGACCTAACACAATGCTTATCAAATTCCTAAGAGCCATATTAGAAGTTAGACTCATGATTTATCATTGGTGTGGGAAGGAAAACTGAAAATGACTCAAAGAAAAGAAACAGAAAAAGAAAAACGTAAGGTTTCAAATTGCTGTTTTGCTCAATTTCAACATATAATCTGTTTTGACATGTAACTTTCAAACCACTTGGTCAAATTTAACGTTCTTTATGTCGTTGGATTCAGCATGAAAAAATGAAGAACACAACGCGGACTAAACTTTCAAAACAGTAGTAGAAAATAAAATTTGTAGCAATGAAGAAGCCTACGTTTTCAGACACAAACACAAAAACTAAAAAAAAAAAACTTTCCTCACCCCCAAACTTAAATGAAGCATTGCCCTCAATGTTTGAATCCATGAAAAGCATAAAATGCACATGAAAACTAGGGTAAAGAAATGAAATGAAAAAATAAAAAATAAAAAATAAAAGAAAGAGAGTTTAGAACTTCCCCTTGAAGACAATGAGAGGATAATGCACATAGTATGGGAGCACATGTTCTTCTTTGAGTATTTGGGTCAGCTGCTCATCATGTTTCTCCCACATCAAGGAAAAGAAAACTCTAACAAAAACAAAACAGAAAATGAGACACAACTAAGAATGAGTAGCAGTTATTATACAAATGAAAGAGATATGATTGGAATGCTTCCCTTTGAAGTGATAGCTGGAGCGTGGTTGGCCATAGCAGCTGGAGGTCGACTTTTCCGCTACTCCATACTCCATGCTTCTATGGATTGGGTTGTCTCCTCTCTCTCCCTCTTTCTTATTGAGCTACTTCAGAAATGCTTAAAGAAAGACAAGGAAACTTGAAACAGATTTTTAGATTTATTGGATTAGGAAACCATAACATAAATGAAAAGGATAAACTAAACTAAAACATCAAGATTAGGGATTCAACTTCACCACAAACATCAAATTTCATGCTTCAAAGTAAAAAGCATCAAAGTAAATCAAACTAGCTTATGGAGTTCGTTCTTTCTCAAATATGATTATCCATATGGTGTGTGGTTTTAATCAAGTATTCAGAAAAAGTATTTAGCTATGGTGTTTAGTCTAAACACAAATTCCAAACCCATTAAGAACAAGAAGAACAATAAAGAACCAAGTAGAATTTAAACATGGTGTTTGTCTTCAATATCTACCCATTCATTCACTAATCAGTCCAAGAGTCATATGGTGTTTATGTAAACTTGAAAAAGATATTTAATTAAGAGCAAGTGAATGAAACCAGAAACTAGCAATAATCAACATGCTACTTGAACCTTTTTTTTGTGTTGTGTAAGCTGGGACTCAAACCCAGTTCTCTTGCTTGTCAGGCAATTGTCCTTGTCCGTTGGACTACAAACACAACTTATCAATTATCCTCATAAACTTTAAAACATGAAACTGTCCAGTTATAAAAAAAAACTAAAAAAAAACAAAAAGTAGGAAAACCAAATAGAATCAAACAATGTTACCGATCCCGGCAACGGCGCCAAAAACTTGTTTCGTAGATACAGCTGCACCAAAATGGATTCAGTTGCATCCTCAACTTGTGATACTCGCAAGTGCACGAGCCGTTCGGTAGTATAGCGTATGTAAGTGCGAGGTCGATCCCACGATGATTGGTGATTGAATGATCCAATTTATTTTTCCTACACAAAACAGAAATGAAAAATAAAGGAAATAAATAAAACAAGGAAGAAAGAAATAACTAACTCAAGCAGATAAGTTCCCAAGTTCAATTAGATTAACGGATTGATTCTACCTAAAGTATGATTAAGCCATGGTGTTTGGTCATAACCTTGTGTTCCTAATTCCCTAATTTGATCATTTGTTGTCTAACCTAAAATTAAACATTAGGAACCCATTAAGTATAGAAGAACAATTTAAACAACCAAGCATGTATCTAATCCCTGTTGTCGAATGTCCATACATACTCTTCCTATTCATAGTTCAATTCGAATTAAAGCATGGTGTATACTCTTAATTCAAACCAAGATAGCTAACATGCAAGCCTAGATGGTGATCAATCATTCAAACTAGCATATTAACTTATAAGCATAATGAATAAGAACATGAATCATAATTGAAACTTGGAAACTAATCAAACTTGAAACTAAAGAAAAGAATTTATATAATGAAAAGTAAAGTGGAACTAAGAAAAACTTAAGGAAAATTTCAGCACAAAAGATTTCATTACAACAATTGAAAACTAGAAAGAGAAACTAAGAGAATTTGAGGGAGAGAAGGGAAGGGAGCTCTAGAGAAGTGTTTGAGAGCTCCCCCATTGGGGTGTGTTTACAAGCTTAGAGAACTTCCCTGTTTATAGGCCTAGGGGAAGTGAAAATCTGAATTCAATATGGCTAATGCATACAACATTTGTTTTATAAAATCTGAAATGGTTGATGCACTTGTATTAGAAAATCTAAATTGGGTGATGCACTTGTATTAGAAAATCTTGAATTGGTTGATGCACTTCACCAATAGATCCCACCAGCAGCCCTAGCTCATCTTCATGTCACCATGACCAAGCTTCCAACCAGAAATGATAGCTCATGCCTAGCTCACCATGACCAAGCATCCAACCAGGCACATGCTGAGGTCAGCATGACCAGAAAATTCAAGGGCTTACAACTTGGGCTTCTCTTAATAAAATTAGGACTTTAAGCACTCTAAATTGAAGTTCAGAATGTCTTCTTTCCAGCCATATGTTATTTGGGCCAATCCAAGGTCGGAGGAATAAGTTAAGGCCGAAACAAATTGCTAACTCATTTTCCGCGCTGATAAGATCCATCCTGAGCATGGTTTTGTGTTTGCTAGGTAACGGACTCCAGATTTATCCAATGAGGCTGAATTGTGGATATGTTATAGTACACACCCATTGGAACAACGTTCATGAAGAATGTGGCCTCATTAGAGCTATGTAGGTTGTTGAAACAAAGCTTGCAATATGACCTACGGAACTGGACTGGCAGGGGGCTGTAGCCAAAATGAGTTTGTCTTTAAGCTCTTCATCCATTCATCCAAATCAGGCCTTAACATGCACGGATTGCATCAATTATGCTCTCTAGCTCTATTTGCCTACAAAACACACAAAGGGAGGCAAATAACTCAGAATTATAGGAAACTAAACAAAAGAAGTAAGTAAATTGGGCATGTATATGTATGAAATTATTAGCTTAACAACGACTCTTTTTATATGAAAATGGTCGTCTATTATTTAGTAAAGATGACCCTTTTTATATGAAAATGGTCGTCTATTATGAAGTAAAGACGACCCTTTTTATATGAAATTGGTCGTCTATTATGAAGTAAAGAAGACCCTTTTTTATATAAAAAGGGTCGTCTATTATATGTTAAGATGACGGGTTTTTTTTATAAAAGCGTCGTCTTTTAAAACACGCTAAAAAATGGCCGCTTAAGTGAATTCACGCACAAATTTTCAAATTTTCACCCGTCTTTGAAAACCTTATCTCTCATTAACAAGCGTCGTCTTTTAAAACACGCTAAAAAAAGGCTACTTAAGTGAATTCGCGCTCGACAAATTTTCAAATTTTCCCCCGTCTCTAAAAACCTTATCTCTCCCTCCTTGAAACCCTCTTGCACTCTCTAAAACACCCTCATGAAACTCTACAAAATCATCAAAAATCGATATCAATGAAGGAGTTGAGAGATTAAGGTTCGCAGATCCATAAGATGTAGAAGGAGGTTCTGTATTTGAGAATCAAAGCTGGCTGAAAGGTTTGATTTGAAAGATCTCGACCTTCACTTTCTTCAAAGAAGATCTCGCTCTCAGGCACTCAGCTCGCTCATCAAACTCAGCGACTCGATCTAGAAAGACTTATGGAAATCGGTCTATATATATATATATATGTTTGTTCGTGTATTGTGCTAATTTTGTGGGATTTAAGTGAGTTTCTCATTTGAGTTTTTTATAAATATGCACAGCCGTCCCACAAGGCCTTCGTAATCAAGAAGAAGCTGACGAAGAAGATGAGGCAAAACATACCCATCCTCACTAGATCCGTTTGTTTTTGGACCGACAACATCATCAGGTCCAAAATACTTTTTGTTTTTGTTGTTTACTTTAATTATTTTGGAATTTCATTGTTAATTTTCTGAATCTCTGATTTTTCATTTGTTATGATGCCACCACAAGAACAGGTACTTTGCCAATTATGCCAATTGTGTTCTGCTGTCATTCTAGAGCTGCATAGATCTTTTTGCTAAGGTTAGGTTACTGCTAAACAAGTTTATGTTTAAGAGTATTGGGGTCTCTTTTGTGCAGATTTTTCCTTTTTCGACACCAACAACTTGGAAAATGTGCAAGAAGGCAGAGCTAAGTCAACCCAAGAACAAATTGATGAAGTTAAAATCAAATTAGTAGAATTTGTGAGCTCCGTTATTTCTAATTATAGGTAGGAAGTATGTATGTAATTGAATAATGATTGGTTGACTATGTAATAACTATTGACTCTTCAAAAAACTAAAGATAATAAAACAATGGTTTTATTGGAAAAACCGTCATCTGTATATATTATCAATGACCTCTTTTAACACCATAACGTCTTTTTTATATACAATCAACGACGGTTTTACTAAAAAATCGTTGTCTTAGAGTTAATAGACGACAATATTTCAAGAAATCGTCGTTTTCACATTTAATAGATGATGGCTTTTTAACAAAACCGACGTCTTTGGATATAATAAAACATAGTTCTTTAACAAAAACCGTCGTTTTTACATCAAATAGACGAAAGTTCTTAAAAAAACCGTCGTCTATTATATGTAAAGACGACTCTTTTTATATGAAAATGGTCGTCTATTATGAAGTAAAGACGACCCTTTTTATATAAAAATGGTCGTCTATTATGAAGTAAAGACGACGGTTTTTTTTATAAAAAGGGTCGTCTATTATATGTAAAGACGACGGTTTTTTTTATAAAAAGGGTTGTCTATTATTAAGTAAAGACGACGGTTTTTTTTATATAAAAAAGGGTCGTCTATTATGAAGTAAAGATGACGGTTTTGAGTAAAAGCGTCGTCTATTTATATATAATAGACGACGGTTTTCAGGAAAAAGCGTCGTCTTTACAAATAATAGATGACGGGGATTTACCATCGTGGTTTTATGCATCAAAAGATGTCAGTCGATTTCACGACGGTTGAAAAACCGAATACACGACGGTGGATTACCGTCGTCTATTTCGATTTTTGTAGTAGTGCGATGAGAGTGGTTGTGGGAAGTTTGTGCGATTAGAGCTGTTCACTGTATGTGGCGGCAAGATCCAGTTGGGGAGGGCACGAGGCGGAGATCAGTGAGGGTGGTTTGGTGGAGGATGATGGTGGCTAGGGTGTTGGGAGCTACACTAGGTTTGTTGATAAAGAGACACAAGCGCAGGGTGTTGCCTGCGAAAATAAAGTTGGGGATGGCTGGGTTTTCTTTTTTAATTAATTAATTCATAAATTTTATGTTATATAATTATATTTGTATAATTGATTTTTAAATTATTTAAAGGTAATTGAAATTTGTTTTGGTCTCTGATAGTGGTGGGCTTCATTTTGCCACATCATCTAAATTAGTGAGTAAATAATCCGCGTGTATAGAATTACTGAAATACCCTTGCCACGTCAGCAATTTTAACAGACTTATGAATAGAGTTAACGGTATGGGTAAAGCAAAGCATGAAACCTTGGTCAAATGGGTAAAGTGAGTCATTTTGTGACAGGACCCGACCCAAATTCCACTTTTGGATATGAGACAAATCCTGCGCGTGTTTGACTAAGTTTTAAAATTCTTTCTCAGAATTGACTTGTGCTGAATATTTGTCAGAGTCTCCCCTGTAAAACGCTCGTTTCCCAAAAATTTTATCTTCACAAATCGCAATTAAATATCCGCAACCATTTAGCATGCACAATGCTAGAATTCACGCAATCCAACATCTAATCTTGGTGGCCTCAGGCATTACAGAAAACCCTAGGGCAATTTCAGAGCATGCTAATTCAGTTAATTTACAAAAGTAGTACGAATACATGAGAATATCCTACATAGTGGAGAAAGGATGAGTGGTGGGTGATGATCGCCCTGGTGGTGCTCTGGTACACGACTACTGCCTGGGGCGCAAAACATTAAGAATGTGAGTGGAAAAAAGAAAGTTTTGGAAAATAGAATATCAACATACTAACCCCACTGTCAAAACATTTAGAAATTCAATTGTATCAATGTTCTATATTCATACAAGAATAAAGGCATGCATATTTATATACATATAACTGATCATGCATTTAAACAAATCATCAAAACCATTTGGAAGCATTGTAAAGGAATAATTCCTATCCACCTAAGTGTACCCATCATATATCCGTCAATTCCATGATTTTGTATTTATTTCCCACATTATTCCGTCAATTCCAAGTGTCACATAAGCGACACATCCTCGCAGGCCTCGGTAACACAAAGTCAACTCGAGCCGCATTTCTTACAAGACTCAGGGGACACTTGGTCAACCTGAGCCACATTCCTCGCTCCTCACGGTCTGGATATTCCTAAGACTCATGGGGCAACTATCAAACGCGCGCTGATTCAACCGAAGGTAACTAGGATGTTCGTAGACATCATTATATCTAAAGGCAACAATTTATTCGAAGGGAACATTTGGGTACCTATGGTGGTTTAAAAACCTTTCCTGGAAAATTTATAAAACTGTTTCTCACTCAATCCTTAAATCTTGTTACCATTTCCTTTTCTACATTCCAAGCCATTCACATTTAATCATAAACACAATTTCATAAAAGCAATTGAATTCAAATATTTATGCTTGGAAAGTAAAAGTCATAAATAATTCATTGATGATCATTTAATAAAACTTTAATTACATAAAATTCATTTAGGAAACAAAAGTCCACTCATCTAGCGTCCAAGCTAGCCTGACCTTCGAGGGTCCTTCCTGCGGATTCAAAGAAGCCCGAGTACCTATTTAAGCAATTAAAACATTTAATTAATAAAATAGCTCAACCATAAATATTTAATCAAAATCCTGACCCCCAGCCTCAAAAGTGCGTGCACGTAACTTAAGAAGGTTCCTAAGCCCATTTTCAACATTTCTGACAAGTGGCATGGTCTAAAAAGACTCGAGGTTAAATAAGTGATTAAATCCCCATATTGGTCATTCCGGTCCCCGGGGGTCCACGACCTCCGATTAATAATCCGAGAGTTCCTATATTGGTCATTCCGGTCCCCGGTGGACTCCGATTCTTGATCCGCCAATTCCTTCACAATCCTAAAGGTGCCTAGACCAACATATTTGAAAATAAAGTCGATCCAACGGTCTAAATATATCGAACCTGGATAACGCCTAATATGCGATATTCGATCGACAGTCAAACGGTAATCAAATTGAAATCCGAGCATACCGCCGTGCTCGGGACGACGTTGGGATTGTTTTAGGACCAAAATCCAGCCTTGACACCCCGCCACTGCCAGCGGGTGTGTAGAGAAATTTTCCAGCAATCGGAAATTTTCAAGCACATCAAGGGGAGTAACTTTATACCTTTGCTCGAAGATCAATTCAACCTTTAAAGCCCTTGAACGAATGTTTCTGTCTTTGAAAAATCTAGAAATTTTTTGTTTTGGATTTGACAATCTCTACTTGAAATTGGGTCGGGTCTTTGAGGGAAATCACATAGGGGAGGTAGGGGAGTGTTTTGGAAGTAATTTGGTGGTTGGTGGTGGCCGGAGTTGGCCGAAAATGGCGTCGGTGCTCGCAGTTTAAAACAACCCGTTTTTGGCCTCAACTTGGGCTCAATTTTCTGGTTTATACGCTTGGAATCAAGGCTATATATGGGTATGTATGAAAAGAGGAGAGAGAGACAAAAAGAATGGGACCAATTTCATGGTTCGAAACGCCATCGGAAGCCACGGAGGTCGTGGCTGTTTTTGAACAGAGGAGAGAGAAAGAGAGGTTTGCGCGAGAGGGAGGAGAGAGAGAGAGAGAGAGAGAGAGAGAGGTTTCTGGTTTTTTTTAAAAAAAACCCTTTTCGAAAAAATTACGGTTTTGCCACTGAGCTTCTTTTGATTGTAACTTCTTCATTACAACTTCGATTTGAGCCCACTATGTGTCTACGGACTCAACTCGATGTGCTCTACGCAACGAAACAACCAAAATCCCCAAACTCTTTCCCGAATAAAAAGTCAACTTTTAAACCTATTTACATATTCCCATAGTAAAATTGTCTTTTACTTGAATAAATTAATAATTAAATATTAATTTAGGTCGGGTTATTACACTTTGACTTTTAGGAGGTGAAGTGAGATTTGACAATAGTTTTAGGGGACACTACAGTAAATAAACCTTTCTCCTTTCCAAAAACTAAATATTTGGGTTTTGTCCGGATTCAAACCCTTTTTTTCCCCAACCTCTAGACTTAAAATTTAAGTCTGCAATTTTATTGAATTGTTTAAGAATGGTTTAAGTTTAATTTTTTTTTTCATGGATAACTTTTCTTCATTTAATCTTTTTAAATAACTTCATAATTTTATTTTTTGAACAATTTGACCTAAAAATTGAAATTCCACAAATATAATTTTATTTGAGAAATGGGTGGTTATTTATAGAGTTTCGAGTGAGTTTTGGGGTTGGAACTGATTTAGATTACTTTAAAATATTATTTTGACCATTGGATTTAAATTTCAGCTGTTGGATCTTTTTTCTTACCGTTAAAATGGCTTGGATTTAATTTGGATCGTTGATTTGGGTTACTGTTGGAATAAAAAACAAAAAGGAAAAAAGAGTCGCAACACCCTTCTGCAATATAACAGCCTCGGGCCCCAGTTTTTTCTCCTTGCGCGTGGCTGCTTCCTGGCTCTATGGGTCCACACAAAAAAATTCCAGTCTAGGTAATAGTTGGATTGGATCCCGCCTTAGATTTGGGTTCTCCCAAATTTTAGCCCTTGACTTTTCTTAGGTTGGGAGAGGAATTGGAATAAAAATTTAGGATTTTTTGGGTTTGGTTTGCTGGGTTAGAGACGGCCTAATGAGTTGGAACACTCATCCGATTGGTAATTAATTTTGAGGTGAAACCTCAACTTCCTTCATTATATAAAAGAAGGTTTACTCATTTGTTGTGTGAAGTCCAACAGCCACACTGGGGGGGAAGGAAATGGAATTTAGTTGTAGCTGTATTTGTTGCTAGACCTGGCAATATTGCCCACCACCCATTAACACGACACAAATTCACAAGAAAAAAATCAGGATTCAGGTTGAGCTTAACGAGTCTGATTAAAAACAGGTGGACCCGTTAACCACATGCTGACATTGAAATGGAAAACTTTTTACAAGCTAATTTTAATCTTCCCATTACATTTGGGGCATTCGAACCCCTTCCATTTCCCTCCTTTAGCTCCACCATAACCCGTTGATGATGATTTTGTGATTATAAGCTACAAGGTTAATATTTATAAATTCGTTGGGCCTATCTAAATTAGAAAGGTAAAATACAATTTTACCCCTTTTGTTTAAAAACCTGGCCAAAATCAGATCTCATCCTTCCCCCCTCTCTCTCTCTCTACTGGAAAACGACGCAGCCACATTCACAATTTCAGACGACTTTCCATCGCCGTAACGACCTTATCTCGTCTTCATTTCTTCACGAAAGTTGCTCGTCATTGTTATGCTGATAATTTCATGCATATGCATTCCTTATTTACTATCAATTTTCTTAGTTTCTTCCAATTCTGAGTCATTTACCTCTCTTTGTGTGTTTTGTAAGTCAATAGAGCAAGAGAGCATAATTCATGCAATTCAAGCATGTTAAGGCCTGATTTGGATGAAGGGAAGAAGAGCTTAAAGACAAACCCAATTTGGGCTACACTCCCTTGTCAATCCAATTTCGTAAGTCACATTGCTTGCCCTATTTCAGCAATCTACACAGCTTGGATGAGGCAACCTCTTTCATAGAAGTTGTTCCAATGGGTGTCTATTATAACATATCCAATATTCACCATCATTAGATAAATCTGGAGTCTGTCACCCATCAAACACAGAACCATGCTCAGGTTGAATTTTGTGTGCGCTGCCAAACGATTTAGCCATTTGTTTCTGCCTTAACTTCTTCCGCCAACCTTGGATTGGCCCAAATAACATATGGTTTGAATGATAACATTCTAAACTTCAAGATGGTGGGCTCAAAGTAGTCATTGCTTAAGGGAAGTCTAATATGTAAACTCATGAAGTTGTTGGTCATGCTAACCTAAGGATGAGCTAAGTGTGCTTGGTCATTCTGACCTAAGCATGAGGTGATTTCTGATGGTGGGGAAGTTAGGTGAGCTGATTCAAGTGGAGATGTCCAGCAACCACAAGAAATAAAAAAGATGAAGTGGGTGTTGTTGGTGAACTAATGTTCAATTGCAGTGGTGTGTTAGGTGAAGTAGGTATGCTTGGTGGACTTAATTGTATAATCTGATTTCACCTAACTCTTGTGCCTATAAATAGAGTCTCCAAAGAGATGAAGGGGGACAATTCATCATTCATTCATATTCCATCACATTGTACACAAAGAGAGGGAGAGTTGAGAGTCACAAAGGGAGAGAAAAGAGAAGGTGGTTGATCGGTGCATATTTACATATCATTTTGTACCCTTTTAATTTATGATTTGGTTATGTTTTTGAGTTAAACTTGTGCTTTTAATAAGTTTTGTGTTTGTTTCAGTGTAATAAGCTTAAGGACTCACTAATTGCATTTTGGAGACAAGTTAACTCAAAACGGTGTCTGCAGATCAGTCAACTTCACGGATTGGACTGTACTTGCTCAAGAAGAACCAGAAAATGAGCCATACATCATTGGAAAGATACGGAAGTCTAGTTTCTGTAGAATTTTACGGTTCATGATTCCGAGTCTTCTAGAGAAAGTTATACATGTTTTAGCAACTTAAGGTCAAATTCGGCAGCATCTGCGTTACTGGGCCAAAAATCACATTTGAAGGCCTTTCCGATTTTTCCTTGAGTTGGGCTGCATATTCTTGGAAAGATAAGACAAAGAGCTTCAAGATCCATATTTTTCCAGATTTTTCAGACTGGAGCCACAAGCCCAAAACGAGCCCACAAGCTGGCTGCAATGCATTGTCATGCATGACATATGCATGATGAAGTGTTGTTGATTGTGGGAAAGTTTGGTGAAGCATATTCAATACATATATTTGAGTGGAATTTTGCAGCAGCCAAATGAGCCAAAAGATGTTGAAGTGGATGATGCAACACTAAGCCTAAAGACAAGAGGAATTGTTTTCAAATGCAATTGTGTGTTAGGTTAAGTTGGTGAATTAAGTGTAGTGTGTTAGGTGAAGTTAGTGTGTTTACATAATTCAATTGTATAATTCAGATTTTCAACCTCCTTAGGCCTATAAATAGTGAGGTTTCCTAAGCTTGTAAACACACCCCAAGGGGGGAGCTCTCAAACACTTCTCTAGAGCTCCTTTCCCTTCTCTCCCTCAAATTCTCTTAGTTTCCCTTTGTAGTTCTCAATTGTTGTAATAAGATCCTAGTACTATAAATCTCAAGCATTTTTCCTTTCTCTTCTTCTATAAATTCTCCAAGTTCACAAAATCCTCAAGCTCTCCAACACCTCTCTCTTTCTCTCCAAAAACTCTCCATGTTCTCAAGTGTTGTACAAAATCCTTGTTTTATGTTCTTTTGTTTTCATTTTTGTTTTGTGTAGGAAAACCGAATTGGATCATTCAATCACCAATCCCTGTGGAATCGACCTCGCACTTACATACGCTAAACTACCAACGGTTCATGCACTTGCGAGTATCACAAGTTGAGGATGCAACTGAATCCACTTTGGTACAGCTGTATCTACGCAACAAGTTTTTGAATTTGACCTTAAGTTGCCAAAACATGTATAACTTTCTCTAGAAGACTCGGAATCATGAACCGTAAAATTCTACAGCAACTAGACTTCCGTATCTTTCCAATGATGTACGGCTCATTTTCTGGTTCTTCTTGAGCAAGTACAGTCCAATCCGTGAAGTTGACTGATCTGCAGACACCGTTTTGAGTTAACTTGTCTCCAAAATGCAATTAGTGAGTCCTTAAGCTTATTACACTGAAACAAACACAAAACTTATTAAAAGCACAAGTTTAACTCAAAAACATAACCAAATCATAAATTAAAAGGGTACAAAATGATATGTAAATATGCACCGATCAGTGGTAACAGCTGGAGGCTTTGACCTCCTGGCAACCATGGAGATGAAGCTTTTCCATCTCTAGCATGTTGTCCCTATCTTCTTCTCCTCCCTTTGCCTCCATGATGATTTGATTGGTTTCCAAGTTTCAATTTTAGTTCTTGTTCTTATTCATTACGCTTAACAGTTGATATGTTTGTTTGAATGTTTGATCATCATTTAAACTTGTATGTTGGCTATCTTAGTTGGAGTATTAAGAGTAGACATCATACGCTTTAATTCAAATTGAACTATGAATAGGAAGAGTATGTATGGACATTCGACAACAGGAATTAGATACATGCTTAGTTGTTTAAAACGTTCTCCTATGCTTAATGAATTTCTAATGCTTACTTTAGGTTTGACAGCAAGGATCTAATTAGGGAATTACGAATACAAGGTTTAGACCAGACACCATGGCTGAATTATACATTAGAGAGAATCAATATTTTTACTTGAATTGAACTTGTTAAATTAATTGCTTGAAACTTAGAACTGGATTGTTCCCTAGTATACTCTTCGCAATAATCTTTAAACTTTGTTTCCATTTCTTTTTTGTGCAGGGAATCAAATTGAATCAATCTATCATCAATCCTCGTGGGATCGAATCTCGCACTTACACATGCTATACTACCCAATGACTCGTGCACTTGCGAGTATCATAAGTTGAGGATGTAGCTGTTTGGGCCCAAATTTGGCACGCCAAAACCAAAAGCAAGAAGCCCACATCATTTCGCAGGCCACCTATTTTGACGCTCTCAGCCCATCAGCACGCCCAGCCCAAAAAACGTTAGGAAACCTACGCCGCAAAGGAAGCCAAAACAGTTTCGAGCCGAAAGAAGAAATGGGCTTCACAGTTTTGATTAAAAAGAAAAAAATAGGTAATAAAATAATAAAAGAAACATACCCATGTGATCACTGACTTGGAAAAGTCAATAATCTCGGCTGAAATTGAAAATGGAACAGGAGCAGGTATAAAGAAGAACATCTCTGAAGTGGCTTTGCTGCCAGGAGATCAAATTCCTCTTAGTTTATCTTAAGATAATCTGATATTTTTTAGGAACGTCATTTTCAAGGGATAAGCAGACTCTGCCTCCTCTGAAAAGGAGATAAGCAGGAAACAGGGAGTTGTTCAAAAGCTAGAACTTACCATCTCAAAACTTGGAGACTCTTGCAAAAGCAGTTGAAATGGAAGACAGGCATGGCGCCCCATCAAAAATAGAGAAGCAGTCACCTCAGAAACTGATCGTTGAGTGTTTACTTGCCAGAAAATGGATGGAACCCCTGTTTGTTTCAATTAAAAATTAAAAAGATCTTTTGATTACTTGCCGCCCACTCTCAAAGAACATTTCTTATATATACAAGAGAGGGTGAACAAAACAAGGACAATCAATCAACACAACCAAAAACTCAGTCAAAAGACAAACACTCAAATGATCACTTGATCACAAAAATCTCAAACAAGTTCCAACAGACTCTAGAGTCTAAAGTACTTCAAATTCAAAAGCTTTTCAACAAGCTTGCAGAATCATCCTGTTTTTCTCCCAGCAAAGGCAGTTAGATCACTGCTTCTGATTTGAATCCCAGTCATAAGTCAACAATAACGAGATTTCTCTCGTTACAAATTTGGTTCAAAAAAAGCCAAGACAAGCAGAGGTTGAGTTTTCTCAAATACGAAAACCTCAACGAATTTATGGAAAGCCCTGACTAAGTAGCACATGTACTACAGTACACCTCCAGCTCAAGTCCAACCACTTCTGCCCTTTCAGACTGGAGAAGTCCCAGTTCTGCCCATCCAAAAAGCCGTCCAGGGCTTGAAATAGATTAAAGCTCTGCCAAACTCAAGCTTTGGTATCGATTTGCAGCCGAAGCCTAACAGTTGAAGCTGTTCAGAGTCCAGTCTAGCACAGACACACCCAGGTCCAGTCCAGAACAGAGGCAACTAACCAGGCAGAAATGGAAGCGCAACCCTCCTCTCGTCCTTTTATAGTTAGTTTTCCCTTTTGAGTCTTATAAAGGGGAGTTCTGCCTGAAATTAGTTCAATCTGTTATCAGTTATTCTTGCCAGAACTACCAGTTTTATATTGAGGAAAATTATAAAGTCCTTACCAGTCTAAGGCATAGAAAAGAACTTATTTTGGAGATATTCCTCACCCAAATTCACAATCGTTTGTTCAAAGTCAATAGCTTGGGGCGCAAGTTATTTTTACTCTCGAGTCTGTTAGAATTGAAAAATTGCTAACGGTGGTACGCTCAACACATAAAGAAAGTTAATTTATTGACCAAGCAATGGTCTTTGAATTAATGGGGAACTTTACCCTACCATTACCGAAAACAAATCAAAACGGGTGAAATACCGAACCTTATCTCGCCATCCCTTAACAACCTTATCTCGCCATCATTCCTTCACGAAAGTTGCTCGCCATCACCTTTTCTGTCATCTCCCTAAAATACCGAACCCAAACAGCTGGAATTCATGGCCAATTTTGGCTGGAACAGTCCAATAGTCGTAGGACTGTACCACCACGATATCCAAGCCGTTGTCTATTAAAGTGTCGCCGCCACCACCGGTGTTGTTTGGATCAATCAATTCCTCTCTCTTGTTTCTTTTTCTCCTTTGATTCCCTCAGTTTCGACGCCCTTTCAATTTTTCCTTGGAAGAAACCAACAAACAAGAACGTGGATTGTAGTTTCCATTTCCGGTTTAGTACTTTCATCATGGTTTTGCATTTTGGTTCCTCACTTACTAATATGTTTATTTTTCCCCCATACTCAGTATAGTTTTTGTTTCTATAAAATTAGTTTTTGTTTTTGTTTGCTGTTTTTGTTTTGCTTTTTGCATTTTTTTGTTTTTTGTTTACATCGTTGATATCTACATTGTTTTTGTTTTAAAATCCCACTTAAATATGAGAACTTTCAGTTATAGAAACTGCAGTACGTTTTTCAATATTCTTCTTCTATTGTAGTATTCATGTTTTGATGTGAAGCTCAATTTTTCTACTGTTGAGGTATGTGTATTCTTGATCAAATTGTTATTTTATTTTTCAAGTTATTTTTCGATTTTTAAAATTTGATTTTTCAACTCTTTGATGCAGTTTTTTTTTACTTTGGTTTTTTTTTTATCAGATTTGAGTTGATGTGCTGTTTTTATAGAGATATTTGTAGAATTTTCTAGTACTCTCATCATGGTTTTGACTTTTAGTTCCTCACTTATTAGTAGGTGCATTTTTACTCAGACTATGCATTAGTTTCCATTTCTGCATTGCAGTTTCTGTTTTTTGCATTGCAGTTTCCGTTTTTGTTTTAGTACTTTCATCATGGTTTTGCATTTTGGTGTCTCACTAAGGCCCCGTTTGGGATTGCTTTTTTTCGTCAAAATCCTGCTTCACTTTAAAGTTAAGCAGTTTAAGGTGTTTGGTAAAAATAAAATATCCCGATTATTTTAAAAGTAATGGCTTTTTGACAGCAATTTTTTAAAACAGGCTCTGGGTTGCTTTTCAAAGCTATTTTCAAAAGAAGCTGAGATGAACATTTAATGAATTTTTTTAATTCCCAAAATATCATCATTCATTTTTAAAAATGACACCACCTCCACTTCCACATCCAACTCCACCAATTGCACCACCACATTCACTATCTCCACAACCACCGCCGCCACCACCACCACCACCACATCCTCCACCACCTCCACCACAACCACCACCTTCTCCACCTCCACAACCAACACCACCACCACCTCCACAACCGTCATCCCCACCACCACCACTACCACCACTACCACAACAACCAACTCCACTTTCATCACCACCTCCACTTCCACATCCAACTCCACCACTTGCACCACTTGCACCACTACCACAACAACCAACTCCACCTTCATCACCACATCCACTTCCACATCCAACTCCACCACTTGCACCACCACATTCACTACCTCCACAACCACCGCCACCACCACCACCACCACATCCTCCTCCTCCTCATCCTCCACCACCACCACCACAACCACGACCTCCTCCACCTCCTCCACCACCACCACCTCTCCACCTCCACCTCCACCTCCACCACCACCTCCTCCAAAATCTCCACATCCACCACCACCTCCACAACCAACACCACCACCACCACAATGATGCCACTACCACCACCACCACCACCACCACCACCTCCACAACAGCCATCCTCACCACTACTACTACCACAACAACCAACTCCACCTTCATCACCACCACCACCACCTCCACTCCATCACTACCACTACCACTACCACTACCACCACATGATTAGTACATAGCACTTTTAACATCCTGTCTATTTTAGTCATTATTCATAGTTACAACAATTTTATATTAAAATTTACCAAACGGTTTTGACACTGCTTTTTGTACTAACAGCACTTTAAAAATACTGTTTACCAAACATGGAGCTGCTTTACTTTACAACTAATTATTTTTAAAGCACAACAATCCCAAACTAGGCCTAATTTTACTTTCATCATGGTTTTGTAATGCAGTTTTTGTTTCTATAAAATTAGTTTTTGTTTTTGTTTTTAGATCATTGATATCTACATTGTATTTTTGTTGCAATTTCTATTTTTGTTTGCAGTTTTTGTGCGAATCTGTTCAAAAATGAATTTTTTTTAAACCGTTGATTGTTTATATAAATATTGTGTAAATGAATAAATATAACAAAAACAAGTTTAGTGTAGTGGTTTGTGAGTGAAGCTTCCTCCTTTGAGGGTCAAGGTTCAAGGTTCAAGTCCTTTTAATGAAACAAAAATATCTATTTTTTGAGTGGAACTTGATCCTTTGAGGGCCAAAGGAGTTGTCCACGTCAAGACCACCCAACAGGTGTGGAAAGGGACGAATTAGAGACATATCTAACGCTTCTGACCTGCACCAGATGAAAGCACATGTTGTGTCGGATTCACTGCACCAAAATGGATTCAGTTGCATCCTCAACTTGTGATACTCGCAAGTGCACGAGCCGTTCGGTAGTATAGCATATGTAAGTGCGAGGTCGATTCCACGAGGATTGGTGATTGAATGATCCAATTCATTTCCCCTACACAAAACAGAAATGAAAAAGAAAATAAATAAAACAAGAAAAAAGGAAATAACTCAAGCAAATAAGTTCCCAAGTTCAATTAGATTAACGGATTGATTCTAGCTAAAGTATGATTAAGCCATGGTGTTTGGTCAAAACCTTGTGTTCCTAATTCCCTAATTTGATCATTTGTTGTCTAACCTAAAATTAAGCATTAGGAACCCATTAAGTATAGAAGAACAATTTAAACAACCAAGCATGTATCTAATCCCTGTTGTCGAATGTCCATACATACTCTTCCTATTCATAGTTCAATTTGAATTAAAGCATGGTGTATACTCTTAATTCAAACCAAGATAGCTAACATGCAAACCTAAATGGTGATCAATCATTCAAACTAGCATATTAACTTATAAGCATAATGAATAAGAACAAAAACCATAATTGAAACTTGGAAACTAATTAAACTTGAATACTTAAGAAAGAATGTACATTACAAATAAAATTAAAGTAGAACTTGAAAACTTGAAGGAAAATTTACTAAAATCATTTTATTACAACAATTGACAACTTGAAAGGAAACTAAGAGAATTTGATGGAGAGAAGGGAAGGGAGCTCTAGAGAAGTGTTTGAGAGCTCCCCCCCTTGGGGTGTGATTTGAAGTTTGAAGGCTTCTCTATTTATAGGGCTAAGAGGGAGGAACATCATGATGGATTCCCACACCATCCTTCATATTTTGCTGCTGCACAAGCTTTCTTCACATGGGTTCAAAGGTGATCAGATTTGCTGCCAACCCATGTGGTGCCTTTTGCTGCCAACCCATGTGGTTGCCTTTTGCTGCTGGAAAAACGAGTTTCTGAACCAGGCATGGTGTAGGAAGGCCATAGGTCTCAAAACGTATCCAATGGGGCTGAAATTTGGATATGTTGTAGTAGACACCCATTGGAACAACTTCAATGAAGAAAGTATTCCCATCGGAGTAGGAGAAGTGTGCGTTGTGGACCTTGAAAGTTGGCTGCCGAACAGAGACTGAAATTGACTTCATTTCATTTCTTTTCTTTCTTTTTGCTTTACATGCATGCACATGCTTCTCTTTAATAGCTCAAAGCTGATCTCCAGCTCCAAAGTGATCTGCCAATTCAATTCCCATGTTCAAAGGCTGAAGCAAAAATGCCTCTCATCATTCCTCTTCTTCTCTCTCTCCTTTCTCTTTGCTTCACATGCACATGCTTTCTCTATAATAGCTCCAACATGTACCAACTTGCTCCTTCAGAAATTCATAGCTGGAAAGCCTCCCAACATCACTCATTATGTTGGGTACAAAGTCAGTTGCAGCTGGGGTGAGGCACATGGCTAAAAGGAGTCACATGGAAAAATGCTGGCAGCTACAAATCCTGCTGAGCAAGGTTGGGTGTTGGACGGGCTGAGCACTCCACAAATGTCCAATTGGGCTGAAATTTGGATATGTTGTAGTAGACACCAATTGGAACAAGTTTCATGAAGATCTTCACCTCATCCAAGCCCCATAGTATGCTGATCCAAGTCCATGAAGTTGACCTACGAAACTGGGCTGGAAATGGGTTGTAGCCAAAATATGTTTGTCTTTAAGCTCATATTCCTCTTATGCCAATCAGGCCATAACATGCATGGATTGCATCAAATATTATCTCTTGCTATCTTAACCTACAAAACACACAAACATAGGTAAGTGACTCAAAATAAAGAGAAACTAAGCAAAATCACTAAGTAAAGAAGGCATGCAAGTGTATGAAATTATGGACTTATCAAAACAGAAAATGAATTAAAAGCACAAGTTTAACTCAATAACATAACCAAATCAAAAGCTAGAAGGGTACGGAATGATATACAATTATGAACCGATCAGCACACAATGAACAAACATAAGAAGATTGTATGATGCCCTTTAATGACACAAAAATCTCTTCTTTTTTTAGTGGAACTTGATCTAGCCAAAGGGTTTGTCCACATCAAGACCACCCAACAGGTGTGGGAAGATTTCAAAGATCAGTTTTCACAAAAGAATGCACCAACAATCTATCAGATCCATAAGTCCATAGCCTTTCTCTCACAAGGCACCATGACAGTCTCAGCCTATTTCACAAAACTCAAGGGCCTTTGGGACAAATTAGAGACATATCTAACGCTTCTGACCTGTAACCAGATGAAAGCACACAATGAACAAACATAAAAAGATCATATGATGCCCACTGTTAATTTACCCACTAGGTCTTCTGCCCCAATCACTTCCATTGGCACCATCCCATTCAATTCAGATATCACTTTAGACAAAGTTTTATGTGGTTCTTCTTTCTAGTTGAATCTATTGTCTGCTAGAAAAGTCACTGACTCTCTAAATTGTTGTGCCATTTTGTTTCCCACTTTCTGTGTCTTACAGGACTTGGCTACGGGAAATATGATTGGTATGGGTAAACAACATGGGGGTCTCTATTATATGTCTCCATTGCAAAATACGTTTGTCTCCTGTTAAGTTTCTCATCCCTCAAATTTGTAGCAAATGCGACTTGGCCATCCATCTCCTTCTCGTCTTAAACTAGTTTTCCATTATTGTCTTCAAGTACTATCTCTTTTGATAATAATTGTCTTGTTTGTCCCATGGCCAAACAAAGAAAATGTCCATTTCCTTTAAGTTCAATATGTTAGAAATATGCCCTTAAAGCCAACTAATTATGTAATAGTTAGAGTTAAAGATATCTTTGATAAAAGACATATTATGTTATCAATGGGCAAGAAATGTTGTTTTATACATTAAATCATCCTATATTATCTTTCAATATGTAGAACAACCATAGTCCAAGGAATACACGAGTGGATATGAGAACTATGTAATGAGATTGCATACATGAAGAATTCTCATCATCCCCAAATCCTGAATATGTTCCTAGTCATAGGAATATTGATTGGGCGTCAATATTCTGCAAAGACCAGTACACATAGTATCGTCTTTATATGTGGGGAATGGCAATGTCTCAAGTCATTAAGTGTGGAGACACATCAATATATGTGTAGGTGCTTGTAGAAGAACAAGTACACTGAACGCGATCCAGCACATGAGTTATACCATGGAAGTCTTTACTCACATGTCAAGCTGGAACTCATAAATTGCAATGGTGCAAACTAATCCTTAGACTTGAGGCATCATAGATGTTTTGTGGCTATGTTAATCTTTGAGGGCACAATATAGCCATGCTGAATTAGGCATAGCTTAAAGGTGCTCATCAAGATTCTCAATAGAGTCATGGAAACAAATGATTGTACAATAAGGAATCTCTACTCTCATTAAAGGAGAGAGAATACTCCAAGATATGATTGGTCAAATCTCTGTACAGAGTAGTGGATAAGAATTGAAAGTAGAAGTCTTCAAGTCTTACCAGGATAATCATATAAAAGGAATGATTCACATTAGGATATTGACAATCGGATTCCATGATCTAATAATGTGAACAAGGAGAATTCACATAAAAGAAGGTTCAATTGCACGGTCATTCCAATTTGAATAGGTTCTTTCACAACGTCTCATTTAGCTCGGATAACCGTTACTTGCAGCTAGCAACAACCATGGTTTGTGGATGTCCTAAAAGGTTTCAATTAACCTTTATTAATAGGAAGAATTAAATTGTGCAATTTAATTCGTATATCATCTCTAAGGAGTTGAGTCAACCCACTTCCTTGCTAAAGGGAACCTACGGATCTACACATCCAAAGAATGTGATTAGAGGTGAGAAGAAATGAAATGAGGAGACACAAGTTAATGGTTGATAATCAAATGTCAAAGTCAACAGTAAAAAGTCAACATGTTTACCGGAGCGATTGATCAAAGTCAAATAGTTCGACCGGGTCAATTAAGTAAGACTATAATTATAATTTAATAGTTAAATTACAATTAAAAGATTAATTATGGAATTAATATTGACATATAGAAATATTGGATTGGGTTTTTAAATATGATTTAAAAGGAAATGGACAAAATAGCCCAAAAGGCTATTGGGCCCAAGGGATAAGTGGCATAAGATGACATGACCTATGGACCAAATGGAGCCCCAAATACCCATCCAATTTCCTTTTGTGTTGTCCTATATAAGCTAAGTGTTGGAGAAAACCTAGTTAGGGTTTTTGGTTTCCTACTTTGGTTGATGAGTGATCATCTTTGTATCTCATCTTCCATAACCAAAAATTGGTCCAATCAAGAAGTAGACTAGCAGCCATATTTCTTTATTGCCTTCTCTTCATATCTAGGAGCATTTGGTGCGGTGAGATCCAATCTTGGAGCCTTAAGGTGAAGGAGTCAAAATCAAGAGAAACAAAAGGCATTTCCAACAAAGGTGTTCATTCTTGAGAAATCAAGAAAAAGTTATCAAGGGTAAAGGATCTATTCCCTTTTTCCTTTTTCTATTTGTGTTCAAAGAGGCTAGGCTAACATACCTGGTTTAAAATGAAAAAGGTTTTGCTCAACTAGTATAAACAAAATGAATCCACCATTTAGAATGTTTTTGTTTTATAGGTTGTGGCTAAAGTTTGTTTCCTAAGTATTAGATGCATGTTTTGTTAAGCTCATATTTTCATACATATATATGCCCAATTTACTTACTCATTTTGCTTAGTTTCTTAGATTTCTAAGTTATTTGCCTCTCTTTGTGTGTTTTGTAGGCCAAGAGAGCAAAAGAGCATAATTCATGCAATCCATGCATATTAAGGGCTGATTGGCATGAGAGGAATACACTTGAGGCATTTGAAGCAAGATGGTGCAAAAACGTGCAAAAACTGGAGCCTGAGTTAGAAGTTCATTTCGGACTTATCTTCTTCATCCGAACTTGGATTGGGCCAATACTTGTGTGGTTGGATCAATGACATTCTGAACCTCAAAATGGACATCTTAAAGTCATCATTTGATTCAGCCCAACCCAATTCGTGAGCCCATGGAAATACACATCATGCTGACAGGAAGATGAGCTCATTGCATGCTTGGTCATGATGAGCTAGGCATGAGCTATTGGTTTCTGAATGGAAGCTTGGTCATGCTGACATGAGGATGACCTAGGGCTGCTAGTGGGATTTAGTGGAGTAACCATTTCTGATTATCTAATGCAAGTGTGTTAGGTCATTGCCATATTCAATTCAGATTTCCCACTCCCCTCTCCCCTATAAATACCACTTCCATTCCACATTCAAGTCAAACATTCAGAGTTCCAATTTTACACTTCCATGGTACACAAAGAGAGGGAAAGTTGAGAGTCACAAAGGGAGAGAAGGGAGAAGGCAGCAGCTGGGAGGCTTTGGCCTCCTGGCAGCCATGGAGATGAATCTTTTCCATCTCTAGCATGCTGTCCTTATCTTCTTCTCCTCCCTTTGTCTTTTTATTTTCTTCTTGTATTTCCTTTGTTTTTCTGTTATTAGTTTTAATAAACATCTTGCTAGTCTTGTATCATGGTTTGAGTTTATAAAGTTTGATTTCATTCATGAATTCTTCTTCACTATTTTAATGGAGCTGTTTTGCATCCTTTGATTGATCACCTAAGGTTTTATGCGTTATGCTCTTGTTGGGAAGGTTTGGGGATCATCTTCATTCCATCCATTAGCAATTCATGTGATTTGGTTTCTAGGTCTCCTAATGTAAACACCATGCTTGGGGTCCTTGTGATGTTCAATGCAATTTGATCCAAACACCATGGACTTATTGTGAGCATCTTCATGAGTGAATCAATTTGTTTACTTGCTTCCATAACATGATTAGAACAATTAGGGTGGATTCTAAAACAACACCATCTTGTCCTAGTTATTTTCTTTCTTCTTGTTTTGTTTCTTTTGTTTTCATTTTTGTTATGTGTAGGAAAACTGAGTTGGATCATTCAATCACCAATCCCTGTGGAATCGACCTCGCACTTACATACGCTAAACTACCAACGGCTCGTGCACTTGCGAGTATCAGAAGTTGAGGATGCAGCTGAATCCATTATGGTGCAGCTAAATCTACGCAACAAGTTTTTGGCGCCGTTGCCGGGATTGGTAACATTGCTTGATTCTATTTGGTTTTCCTACTTTTTTATTTATTTTTATCTTTTTTATAACTAGACAGTTTCATGTTTTAAAGTTAATGAGGTTAATTGATAAGTTGTGTTTGTAGTCCAACGGACAAGGACAATTGCCTGACAAGCAAGAGAACTGGGTTTGAGTCCCAGCTTACACAATACAAAAAAAGGTTCAAGTAGCATGTTGATTATTTCTGGTTTCTGGTTTCATTCACTTGTTCTTAATTAAATATCTTGTCCAAGTTTACATAAACACCATATGACTCTTGGACTGATTAGTGAATGGATGGGTAGATATTGAAGACAAACACCATGTTTAAATTCTACTTGGTTCTTTATTGTTCTTCTTGTTCTTAATGGGTTTGGAATTTGTGTTTAGACTAAACACCATAGCTAAATACTTTTTCTGAATACTTGATTAAAACCACACACCATATGGATAATCATATTTGAGAAAGAACGAACTCCATAAGCTAGTTTGATTTACTTTGATGCTTGTTACTTTGAAGCATGAAATTTGATGTTTGTGGTGAAGTTGAATCCCTAATCTTGATGTTTTAGTTTAGTTTATCCTTTTCATTTATGTTATGGTTTCCAAATCAAACAAATCTAAAAATCTGTTTCAAGTTTCCTTGTCTTTCTTTTAAGCATTTCTGAAGTAGCTCAATAAGAAAAAGGGAGAGAGAGGAGACAACCCAATTCATAGAAGCATGGAGTAGCGGAGAAGTCGACCTCCAGCTGCTATGGCCAACCACGCTCCAGCTAATCACTTCAAAGGGAGCATTCCAATCATATCTCTTTCATTTGTATAATAACTGCTACTCATTCTTAGTTGTGTCTCATTTTCTGTTTTGTTTTTGTTAGGGTTTTCTTTTCCTTGATGTGGGAGAAACATGATGAGCAGATGACCCAAATACTCAAAGAAGAACATGTGCTGCCATACTATGTGCATTACCCCTCTCATTGTCTTCAAGGGGAAGTTCTAAACTCTATTTATTTTTATTTCTTTCATTTCATTCCTTTACCCTGGATTTCATGTGCATTGTATGCTTTACATGGATTCAAACATTGAGGACAATGCTTCATTTAAGTTTGGGGGTGCTGGAAAGTTTTTTTTAAGTTGCTGGAATTTTTTTTTAGTTTTTGTGTTCAGTGTTCTAAAACGTAGGCTTCTTCATTGCTACAAAAATTTTATTTTCTGCTACTGTTTTGGAAGTTTGGTCCGCGCTATGGTCTTCATTTTTTCATGCTGAATCCAACGACATAAAGAGCGTTAAATTTGACCAAGTGGTTTGAAAGTTACATGTCAAAACAGATTATATGTTGAAATTGAGCAAAACAGCAATTTGAAACCTCACGTTTTTCTTTTCTGTTTCTTTTCTTTGAGTCATTTTCAGTTTTCCTTCCCACACCAATGACAAATCTTGAGTCTAACTTCTAATATGGCTCTTAGGAATTTGATAAGCATTGTGTTAGGTCTGAATCTTATTCTTTTGCTAGCTAAGTCTCACATAATTATGTTTGAGCTTTCTATGCACTTTAGCCATGATTATACAACTCTTGCATGTCTTACCCAATTGTATGCATTTTTGCTTGTGTGATTCACTGGAATGTTAAGTTTATAACTAAGATATGATTTAGGCCATCTTTGTTAAGCCTCTTTCTTTTTCCTCCATCAACCCATACAATACATATTCCATTGTAAACCCTTTTGTGCTCAAACACTTAGCCATTTCTTTCTATCACCTTATCATCCATTAAACATCCTATCATCTAGGGGACATGTAGAGTATGATTGTATTTGAGATTGTAATGTATTCAAGGCAATAAATGAGCTATAAAAAAAAATCAAAAGAAAAAGAGAAAAGAAGTGTGGCCAATGTAGTCACGACCCTAGGGTGATATAAGGAGAAATCAAGGTGATCTAGGGTAAATAGCCGCAAAATTGGGCCAAATATTATACAAAGTGTGTAAACGTCAAAATCAAATTGTGAAGTGATTCAATTGCAAAATCTGGTGTTGTGAGCTCTTCAATTTTTGTGCCTTACGTTTCAAATGTCAATGATCTTGTTTAGATGACATGCTCTACTTTGTTCTTTAGACCTTGTGTTTCCATATCCATTCCTTTTCTAACCATTACATTACATCCATGAGTAAAGTCCTATTGATTTTGGTTTAGCTTGGCAAACTTGTGTTCATTCTTGCAGGAATTCATATCGTTGTTTGAGAAGCATGAGTTGTATCTTCATGGCTACTTCACACACACACCTTGAGCATGATTTTTGTGAGATTGTGGTAGCACTTGAATAATGTTTAGAACTTCCTTAGTGCTTGTTTTGTTCCTTGTTGAGCCATGTCTATGAAGTTTAAAATTTCTGTTCGGTTGGAAGGTTAACGTTTTTGTTTTTGTTTTGTTTTTTTGTTTTGTTTAGACTAACAAATCTATTAAGTTTTTGACTACTTTGTTTTGTAGAGTCAGTAAAATGTTTGTGGGTATCGTATTTGTTAAACCCTCAGGAGGCACAACTCCTCCTACTATGGATGCCTAGAGGTTTAAAGGCTTGTTGCATACGCTCAATGCAATCGAGTTACCTACGAAAGTGGTCTAGTTAACTTCTTATTTTGTTTTGTTTTTCTTTGTTTTTCTTTTGTTTTGCTCGAGGACTAGCACAATCTAAGTTTGGGGGTGTGTTAAGCTCATATTTTCATACATATACATGCCCAATTTACTTACTCATTTTGCTTAGTTTCTTAGATTTCTAAGTTATTTGCCTCTCTTTGTGTGTTTTGTAGGCCAAGAGAGCAAAAGAGCATAATTCATGCAATCCATGCATATTAAGGGCTGATTGGCATGAGAGGAATACACTTGAGGCATTTGAAGCAAGATGGTGCAAAAACGTGCAAAAACTGGAGCCTGAGTTAGAAGTTCATTTCGGACTTATCTTCTTCATCCGAACTTGGATTGGGCCAATACTTGTGTGGTTGGATCAATGACATTCTGAACCTCAAAATGGACATCTTAAAGTCATCATTTGATTCAGCCCAACCCAATTCGTGAGCCCATGGAAATACACATCATGCTGACAGGAAGATGAGCTCATTGCATGCTTGGTCATGATGAGCTAGGCATGAGCTATTGGTTTCTGAATGGAAGCTTGGTCATGCTGACATGAGGATGACCTAGGGCTGCTAGTGGGATTTAGTGGAGTAACCATTTCTGATTATCTAATGCAAGTGTGTTAGGTCATTGCCATATTCAATTCAGATTTCCCACTCCCCTCTCCCCTATAAATACCACTTCCATTCCACATTCAAGTCAAACATTCAGAGTTCCAATTTTACACTTCCATTGTACACAAAGAGAGGGAAAGTTGAGAGTCACAAAGGGAGAGAAGGGAGAAGGCAGCAGCTGGGAGGCTTTGGCCTCCTGGCAGCCATGGAGATGAATCTTTTCCATCTCTAGCATGCTGTCCTTATCTTCTTCTCCTCCCTTTGTCTTTTTATTTTCTTCTTGCATTTCCTTTGTTTTTCTGTTATTAGTTTTAATAAACATCTTGCTAGTCTTGTATCATGGTTTGAGTTTATAAAGTTTGATTTCATTCATGAATTCTTCTTCACTATTTTAATGGAGCTGTTTTGCATCCTTTGATTGATCACCTAAGGTTTTATGCGTTATGCTCTTGTTGGGAAGATTTGGGGATCATCTTCATTCCATCCATTAGCAACTCATGTGATTTGGTTTCTAGGTCTCCTAATGTAAACACCATGCTTGGGGTCCTTGTGATGTTCAATGCAATTTGATCCAAACACCATGGACTTATTGCGAGCATCTTCATGAGTGAATCAATTTGTTTACTTGCTGCCATAACATGATTAGAACAATTAGGGTGGATTCTAAAACAACACCATCTTGTCCTAGTTATTTTCTTTCTTCTTGTTTTGTTTCTTTTGTTTTCATTTTTGTTCTGTGTAGGAAAACTGAGTTGGATCAGTCAATCACCAATCCCTGTGGAATCGACCTCGCACTTACATACGCTAAACTACCAACGGCTCGTGCACTTGCGAGTATCATAAGTTGAGGATGCAGCTGAATCCATTATGGTGCAGCTAAATCTACGCAACATGTTTCCTTCACAATATCAACTCATGCATTTAATTTGATACATTGCGATATTTAGCGTCCTCACAAAGTTCCCACACATACAAGGACAAGTTTCTTTCTCACTATTGTGGATGATTTTACTAGATGCACATGAATTTTTTTGATGCAACATAAATTTGACACTCATCACCTTTTAAAATCTTTTATTTCTTTTGCTCATACTCAATTTCAAGCAGGCATTAAAGCCATCCGGGTAGACAATAGGTCTGAATTTCTGTCCATGAGGGATTTGTTTTCAAACTAATGGCATCAAGTATTAATGCACCTGTGTTTACACTCCACAACAAAATGGGGTTGTCGAACGCAAGCATCACCACATTCTCACCGTATCCCTTGCTTTGCGTTTCCAATCCCATTTACCCTTTACTTTCTGGGGTGATTGTGTCTTGACTGTTATATTCCTTATTAATCGACTACCATCACCACTATTATCCACTAAATCCCCTTTCGAATTGTTGAACAATCGTCCACCATCGCTTGATCACTAGAGAGTTTTTGGTTGTCTATGTTATGCAACCGTTGTTCATCCTATCCATAAATTTGACCCATGTGCCAAAAATTTTCTTTTCGTTTCTCTCATTTTTCAACCATTTTTGTTTTGCCCCCTTTTCTTCCAGACCTACCTGATAGCGGCCCCCAATATGACCCTTTTTCCACCTACACATCATCCATCCAACTGTAGCCTGACACACTCGGGCTCGCTTCCCCCATACACTCGTCGATAGCTCCAACACGCCCCACCAACCCTACTCCACCCCCTGTCCCTTAGCCCACATCATCAGACTCGCCTTCACAACCAGTCGACCCCACACCCTCCTTATTCTTTTTTTTAAACCCCCGAGTCAAATCCTTCCACACAACGCATGATTCCTCCACGACAGTCTCTTCGTCCTAAGCAACCTCCGCCCTGGCATAAATACTACCACATGTCCAACAAAGTCAATCAATCTGCTCCAGCACCTCGTTTTGTATCAAGTACTCGATATCCTCACTCTCATTTTATTTCTTACTCCCATTTATCTTCTACCCAATATGCTTTTCTAGCTAACATTATAGGTCACACAGAACCCTCATCATATGCTCAGGCTATCCGTAATCCAAATTGGCACCAAGCCATGAATATAGAATTATAAGCATTGCAGCACAATAATACATGGAGTTTGGTTCCACTCCCTCCTGGTCATAAACCGATCAGATGCAAACGGGTTTACAAAATCAAATACAAGTCTGATGGCACCATTGAGCGCTACAAAGCCCGTCTTGTTGCTAAGGGATACACTCAGGTTGAAGGCGTTGATTATCTTGAGATTTTTTTCCTCTATAGCCAAACTCACTACTTTTCGATGTCTTCTTACTATGGTCGCTGCCCACAATTGGTTCTTTCACCAATTAGACGTCCATAACGCCTTCCTTATTTGCATGAAGAGGTGTACATGGGGCATTCACTTGGTCTTCACCTACAGGGGTGAGAACATTATATGTTGGTTCAACAAGTCTCTCTATGGACTCAAACAAGCATCCATAAACTTGTTCTCCACTTTTTCGGATACCATTCAGAAAGTTGGCTATCACCAATGAAAAGCTGATTATTCCCTTTTCACCAAGGGTCCATGTACTTCATTTACCGCAGTCCTTATTTATGATTTATGTTGATGACATACTTCTCATAGGAAATAATCTTCAAGCAATGGAACGTCTCAAAACATTCCTCCTCAAACGCTTCCGTACCAAAGATCTTGGAGATTTAAAATATTTTTTGGGTATTGAATTCTCCCGTTCCAAGAAATGTATTTTCATGTCTCAAATAAAATATGCACTAGATATTTTGCAAGATTCAGGACTCCTAGGTGTACGCCCAGATATGTTTCCTATGGAACATAATTTGAAAGTCACTCCCACAGACGGAGCATTACGAAATGATCCAACTAAGTATAGAAGATTGGTTGGCAAACTAATTTATCTTACCTCACAAGGCCTAGCATAGTCTATCAGTTCAAATATTGAGTCAATTTAGGCATAAGCCTTGAAAAGCCCATTGTGATGCTGCCATGCGAATCCTCAAATATATCAAAGGTACTCCTGGCCAAGGTCTACTACTTTTTACCACCAATAATCTTGACTTAAAACCATTTGTGATTCATATTGGGGTGGTTGTTGTGCCACAAGAAGGTTTGTTACAAGGGATATTGTATTTTCCTTGGAAATTCTCTCATCTCATGGATTCCAAGAAACAAGCCAATGTTTCAAGATCAGCAACATAAGCTAAATATCGAGCAACGGCTAATACATGTTTGGAGCTCACTTGGTTGCGCTATATATTACAAGATTTAAAAGTTTCACAAATAGCTCTCACGCCATTTTTTTGTGATAACTAGGCAACTTTGTACATTGCAGCAAATCCTATTTTTCATGATCGTATAAAGCGCATTAAAATAGATTGTCACATAGTTCGCGAAAACTGCAAGCTGGAATGATTCGTCCTTTAAATGTACCTACATGCTTCTAGTTAGCAGATATATTTATAAAGGCCTTGGGAAATGATCAATTTGTGACACTACGTGACAAGTTGGGAGTTCATAATATTCACTCTCCAACTTGAGGGGGAGTATTAAAAAATATTATTATTGTAATATATGTTAGGGTAAAATTTCAGTTTATTACCCGCAAGTTTCACGAGATTATGACTTTGCTACATGAATTTATTTTTTGTCAACTTCATATATAAAAATTTGATTTCCTATCACTCTTCTACCTCCGTTAGTCTTTCCGTTAATTATTCGGTTAACTCATGACGTGGCATAACTTTGGCCCACCAATTTTGCACCACGTGGAATATTATTTTGTTGAAATAGTAATGTAACTTAATAAGTTACTCATATCGTAACATGTGGTTAAAAAATAATTAAATAAAAATAAAAATTTCTTAGAGCATCTCCACCAGTGCCCCCAGCCCGGGCAACAAAGGGCCTAAGCCCCAATTTGTAGTTCTAGCAGGGTTCTACAACCCTGGCAGCTCATGGGTCCCAGGAGACCGGGCCAGCCCAAAGGCAAGAACAGTCTTGGCCTTTGCCTGGGTTTGCTGACGTCACAACAAATTTTTTTAAAAAAAAATCTAAAAAATACTAACAATTTCAGAGTTTTTTTTTTAATAAATACTTAGTCATATTCTTCACTTCCCACACCAAAATTCTATACAAATTCCTCTCCTCATATCTCATGTGAATAGTGGTTATCCTTTGGTTGCTATGGCAATGGATGGAAACACCACAGCTTTTGCGAAAGCCCCACTATTCACGTAAATAGTAACAGCCCTCGCCTTAACCTTGCCATTTGTCATGGCAAATGGATGAAAGTGCTCTTAGAAAAATAAAAATCGAGCAGATCTGCCCTCTCCTCCCTTCCCTTCCCACCCTCTCCTCACCGCCACGCATCTTATCTTCCTCTCCCTCCCCATCCTCTCCTCATCGCAACCCACCTTCTATTCTCCTCCCTTCCCATACCCTCCTTCTATCTCCCTATTTTTCTCTCTTCCTCCATCTCCTTCTTCAAACTTCCCCAACACACACCGACCCGAATACACTATGGCAGCCCAACCTTCACTCATCCCCTTCCTCACCATTTTCAATAATTGATGGTTGCACAGTGAGTGCACCGAGATCATACCAAAATATATTAAAGGAAATCAGAGAGCTAAAAAATAAAAAAAGCAGAAATGAATTATGAAACCTATATGACCCAATCGAGATCTTGTCCAGGATAAGAAAGCAAAGGTAGAGAGACTGAGAAAAGGAATTCTGGGAAAGCGTACAAAGGAGACCCAATCCTGATCTCTGAGCTCATTCCAAACTTTTGGTCGTCGATGTAGGAGAAGTTGGGGGAACTGACGGTTTGGGTTGGCTGTTGTTGGTGACGATTTAGGGTGGCGGCTGGGATATTGAGGAGGAGAGAGGAGGGAGGGTTAGGGTGGGGAGGGGTTAGGGGTGACGATGGGATGACGATGGGATGACGATGGGGTTGGGGATGGGATTGATGAGGGTCTGGTTCCCAGATTTTTTTTTTGTGTGGACAAATCTGGTTTCCAGATTGATGAGCGGTCTCTCGTTTTTTTTTTCTCTTAAATTTATTTTAGCTTTTTTATTTTATTAATTTATTTAAGAGATTTTCTATTAAATTTTGGGTTTAGGGTTCTATTTGTTGTGTTTTTTTTTTGCTGGGAACAAAGAAAATTATGGGGTTTAAATAGAAAATCTCTTTTATTTCTTATTTTTTTAGTTTGGGGTGTATTTAAGGGTAGTTTGGGAAGATAGTGGGGTTTTTCTTAGAAATTGTGAAAATTTTAATTAAAAGATGGGGTGAATTAAGAGAAGTGTGAGGTTTAAATAGAAAATCTCTTTATTTAATACCTTTGTTTATCAAAAACAAACAAAATATTTTTTATTTTTTATATTTATCCATCCACGTGGCGCAATGTAAGTGGATTTTGTGGGCCCACTAATTGCCACGTCGTTATTTAACAGATGACTTGACGGACATTGTAACGGAGGCATGAAAGTTGTAAGAATATTCAAATTTTAGGTATAAAGTTGACACGAAAAAAACATTAGGTAGTAAACTCTTAATTTCGGTAAACTTCTGGATAATAAAGTGAAATTTATCCAATTTATTTATTGTAATATATTTCCTACGTTAGTGTACATAAAATCCCACCAAACTGCTTCTAAGCCTTAGATATAAACTGATTGATTATAAGACATGTATATATACTTTGTACTTTTGACGTTTGTAATCACAGCAAATCATGCATCCAATTAGCTATTGTCTATTTTTAATATTAATTCTAATATTCTCTAAATTAAACTTGGAGTTGTAAGAAGATTAGGTTTATAGCAAATTCTAAAATACTACCATAGAAGAAATAATAGAGCCTGGACATTTTCAGAACATAATAGCCAGGTACACATATTCAACAAATACATGGTGGTGATTTCTCCACTGTAAAATCTAACGGCCAATATGTGAACCAAGAAGTATTCCTTGGATTCAGATTATTTGAAGTTTGTGTGTTTCGAATCGACATGGAAGTCAAGTTTTAATTAATTTGAGAAGGACAAGTATTGAAGTTACTGCAGGTGGTTGTCAAAAGCTGGCTTTATAACTACTGGCTCTTACTCTGTCTGACATTCTCCAGCGGTTGCAAGCAGACGCATATGATTTGGGTTGGGACGTGACAATTAAATTATAGGGTTACTTTCTAACTGTGAATTTTCATTTAAAAATAGAAACAGAAAGAACACGCTAATTGAATTTGTTTGGGGAAATTACAATAAGTAAGTCTTAATGCCATCACCTACCATGACCTGACGGGGCAGCTCTGAATTAAATTGCTTCACTATAAGTAATGGCCAAAGTCATGGCCAACTTTCCCAAGCAACAATCCCTTGTCTCTCATACAATCCTCAAAACCATTGGCTGAAGAAAGAGTCACATTCTCTCTCTCTCTCTCTCTCTCTCTCTCTCATGGGGCTTTTGAAAGTTTGGGTCACCATTCTCATGACCCCTTGTGCAACTTTCTTGGGGAGGAAATGGAATCTTCTAGACCTTGTGACAGCTGGTATGTTCTTCAGCGTGCATTGCCTGGCTTTGTTTGCACCGTTTTACTTCACTTGGACTGCGTTTTTCGTGGCCTATTGGCTGGCCGTTGTGACCGGTTTTGGAATCACTCTTTCTTACCATAGAAATCTTGCTCATAGAAGTTTTAGGCTTCCAAAATTGCTTGAGTACTTGTTTGCCTACTGTGGGGTTCTTGCACTTGAGGTATGTCAAATCTCATTTTTGAGCAACATTTTGCTAGTTTTGTTGTTTATGTTCTTTCTCATTTTGGTCTACTTTTACGATTTTCTGTTTGTTGTTTTGGGTTTGCAGGGAAGTCCAATTGAATGGGTGAGCACACACCGATACCACCACCAGTTTACTGATGCAGAAAAAGATGCTCACAGCCCTCTTAAGGGTTTCTGGTATAGTCATATGGGCTGGATCCTTGATAGCAGTTCTCGGTTTGGAAGAGTAATTAAAAACCTCTCTCTCTCTCTCTCTTTCTCAAGTAATAGTTACACTTTTTTCTTTTGGTACAAATACTTACACTTAATTTTGTTATTTTTTTTTTTTAAATGAGAAATTTGCAGTATGGAGGACTCAAGAATGTTGAAGACATGAAAAAGCAGCCATTTTATGTGTTTCTTCATCATACTTTCATGCTACACTCATTTGTTCTTGCAGGCATATTATATGCCGTGGGTGGACTTCCCTTCTTGGTTTGGGGAGTGGTGAGATATATATAGATTTTCCTCTCTTTCATTTCTAATAAATTGATGTATTCGCACAAGATCTTAAACATTTCAAACCAGAAAAGTTGTGTCTGAACTCTCCCATTCTTATTAATAGAATTATAAGCACAAATATAAATACGTATGCTTTATTATTCTTTTTTTTTTGTTTTTGTTTTTTTAATTACTTCTAGCACAGATCCTTGAGTTCTAAACTCATTATCATTTGCAGGGCGTGAGAATGGTGGTTGTTTTCCACATTACTTTGCTTGTAAATTCTGCTGGCCACACCTGGGGATATCAGGCATGGAACACAGGGGATCTGTCTAAGAACCTTTGGTACTTATATTAATTAATACTCTCCCTTGTACTATATATTTCATATATAATTGAGAAATGAAAGTAGCAATTTTAAAATTGATATTAAAATTTCCAGGTGGTTGGGATTTGCTGCATTTGGAGAAGGCTGGCACAATAATCACCATGCTTTCGAATACTCAGCTCGACAAGGCCTGGAATGGTGGCAAATTGACTTGACTTGGTACATCATAAAATTTCTTGAAGCTCTAGGACTGGCAACAGATGTCAAAGTACCATCCGAGGCTCACAGGAAACGGATGGCTTTAAAGACAGAATAAATCCATGGCTGCTCAAGATGGTTAGGCATGGGATGTCTTGCTTCAAACTTTATTTGCTTGTTTAGGGTGATATAATGATATTTTTCATGCATGTTGTGGGCCTTATTATTGTTTTAATTAATTTTATGCTTGTGTTAGCAATTAATGCTTTACTTTTAACGAGGCATTTATAACAAACTTGAGGGGTTTTGTTTCATGACTTTGGGTAGTTGAAATACTTGAAAATAGAAGATGATCTTTGATTTGTAATGAAAGGATTAAACTTAAAGCACACAAGAGGCTTAAACCGAACATCACAAATTTGAGGTTATTTATTTATTTATTTTTCATTTTTAGTTGTTTAGGTGTTCTTGGTTTTGGTTGTTTGTATAATTTCAACTTTTAACGCAATATTTGTTGAAGCTTTAATTTGGGTATATTTTAAATTGTTTTTGTTCTTTTTTTTATTTCGAAACTTTACCTACGGAAGGAGATGTATGTGAGATCTATAATGGTCATGTACAAATAGTAGCACCAAAATTTAAGTCGGGGTCATGGCAGTGGGTTGCTGCGCTATCCTCGCGGGTTTAGACCACATGGTTGGGTTCAATGGACCTTGCTATGGGGTTGTTCCTCGTTACAAAAAAATTAAATAAAAAAAAAATAAAACCTGTGGAGAACTATGCCAAATATATGCTAGCATTAAGGAGAGTGAAAGAGAGAGGAGCAGAGAGTCGGTCAGGGATGGGGCTGGGTGTTGGGCCGCGGGTAAGGGTCGGGGTTAGGGATGGTTTGGTAGTTGGGGATAAAAAAACAGAGGGACCATTTGCAGAGAGAGAGAGAGAGACCATTTGCTGTAACTATGCCAAATATATGCTCTTCAAGCAATTAGTGATATTTCTCCCTATTTTTTTTTTTATAAAGAGCTTGAAGTTATAATTCTCCTCTTCATAATAAAATAATAATAATAAATTGGGTTAAATACTTTTTTGGTTACTGGGTTTTACACAAAAATTCAATTTGGCTCAGAATTTTTTTTAACCAAATTGGTCACTGTGTTTTCTCAAAGTTTACAATTTATAAACATTCAGTTATCTTCCGTTAAGTGTGGTTTTATTTTTATTTTTAGGAAGCACGTTCAATCTTCTACCTCTCTAACTCAGCAAGTTAGGGTATATTCTGCTATTAACGTTTAACAAATTGTGGGAAATCTTGTGTTGAAATTGAAATTATGAGGTATAAGGTCACATATTGGATGTTATACTGAAGCCTGAATCTATTCAATGAGTAAAAAAAAGTAGTCGTGGATAGTATTTTTTACGGCGGTATTGAGTAAAATTGTGTCATTTTAAATTATTCAGACATCTGCTTTTTAGAAAAAGCGACGTCTAACACTATTGAAGAGCCTTCTTTATACAATTTACACGACGAATCTCGTAAGAGATGGACGTGGAATACATTTAACAAGGCGTTTTTCTGTCCAGTCCGACGTGGTTAATCATATAAGCGACGTTTTTTCACCTGTATGTCGTGGTTAATGCATTTTACGTCGGTTCTTGTGTGATTAATGACATGTAATATGATTTAAATGACTGTTCTTTTGTATAAAATTCATTTTTTAAAAGTTATACGTTGTTTTGTTTGTTTAGTTAACGTAGTATATGTTCACCACAACGGTTTCTAGTTAATACAAATCATTATTCCTTCAATTAGGGACGTGGATAATTATCTCTACGACGGTTCCTTTGTGAATATTGACATTTAATATTCTTTAAACGTCTGTTCTTTTGTGTTTGCATCGTCTTTAGTTAGTTACACGTCGGTTTGTTTATTTATTCAACGTAGTATAAGTTAACCAGGACGGTTTCTAAGTATTTCTTCAATTAGGGACGTGAATAATTATCTCTACGTCCGTGCCTGTGATTATTATTGACATGTAATCTGCTTTAAAAGTCTGCTCTATTGTTTATGCGTCGTCTTTTATAAGTTCGACGGCAGTTTTTTTATTTATTTAATGTAGTATACATTTGATAAGTTCATAATTTCACACATTTGCTTGCCTTCATTGCTTAGTAATTTTGTTTAGTTTCTCTTTATTTCGAGTCACTTATCTATGTTTGTGTGTTCTGGAGGTTATGGGAGCAAGAGATCACATTTGATACAATCCATGCATATTAAGGGCTGATTGACATGAGAGGAATACACTTGAGGCATTTGAAGCAAAATGGTGCAAAAACGTGCAAAAACTGGAGCCTAAGTTAGAAGTTCATTTCGGACTTATCTTCTTCATCCGAAGTTGGATTGGGCCAATACTTGTGTGGTTGGATCAATGACATTCTGAACTTGAAAATGGACATCTTAAAGTCATCTTTTGATTCAGCCAAACCCAATTTGTGAGCCCATGGAAATGCACATCATGCTGACATGAGGATGAGCTGATGGAAGCTTGGTCATGCTGACATGTTGATGACTTATGGCTGCTGGTGGGAATTGTTGGTGAAGTGCAACAACCATTTCTGATTATCTAATGCAAGTGTGTTAGGTGATTGCTATATTCAATTCTGATTCCCCTTTCCCTCTCCCTATAAATACCACTTCCATTCACATTCAGATTTCAGACACACATTCACTCATTCATTACTCACATACACACATTCACCACAAAGAGAGAAGAGAGCTATCTGCAAAGGAGGAAGAGCTAGGAGCTGTCCTGGAAACTACCTTGCTGCCACCAGCTAGTTCTTCTCTTCTCTTTAATCTATCTATGTATTTCTTATTTCTGTATTCATAATTATGTTTAACTAATACATTTTGTTAGGGCTTAGGATGAAGCCCTAGTCATGAATATTCAATGTTATGGATGATTTCATAGTTAGTTGATTTCCTTGCTTTCATTGCCAAGTTGTTAATCTCCAATTTATTATGTGCTTGATGTATATTTTCTTGGAGTAGCTAACTAGGATTTTATGCATCTAGCACAGGTTGGGAAGGGGTTTAGATTCACCAATTCTACTCTCCTTTCACAAGAAACACATGAATGGCCTAAGAATCATTCAAGGGGTTAATAACCATAGGTTGACTAGGACAGATACCATGTTCTAGGACTTGTGTGATTATCATATTCTCAGGGAACTTTATTGACTCTTGTATGCTTTATTCTAAGTAGATACCATGCTTAGGTTGCATATTAGAGATCACGTGTTGTGTAGATACCATGCACAATTACATGCCTTAGGAGAATCATGCATCCTGCACCTAGATACCATAGGCTTGTATGCGATAATCTATTGTTAATGAAGCTTGAGTCAATTTCTATGCATTCATAACTTGGATAGGAAGACTAGAGGTGGATTCCAAGGCTCTAACACTTCTCAATCATTGTTTCACAACTTGTTGATTGCTGCCATTATTACTTTCTAGCACTTCCATTTCATTATCTTGTTTTCATCTCAACAACAAACCCCCCCATCTCGAGTGCGTGTGTGGTGCTAGGATTCTGTCCTAGACCTTGCCATTGTCAGTTTGTTTGTTTGTTTCTTTTCTGTTTTGTCCATCATTCTAAGTAATTTAACTCGCAACCAAGTTACCATTCTCCGTGGGATGGACCTCGTATTTACATAAGCTATACTACAAACGGTTCGTGCACTTGCGAGAATTAAAGTTGCTGTTTTTAATAACTCATTTTAGTTGTTAAGAATAGGCTCAACAAGTTTTTGGCGCCGTTGCCGGGAACCGGTAACGATGGTGCTATAGTTAGATTACTTTGAGTGTTTTTGTTTTTGTTTTTGTTGTTATTTTCGTTGGTTTTTCTTTCTATATTCTATTCTTCTTTGTAGTTGTTATCTCCATTTGAAAGCACTAATCTGGTTCTTGTGTGTGCATATATGTCCGAAAATCTGATCCTGAGCCACTATCACCAAGAGCAGCTTGCCTACGTGCTGGTTTGAGGAGGAATTATAGTTCTTCAAGTGCTGAATCTGAGAGCTACGAATCTGAAGGTTCAAGCAAGATGGCAGAGATTCCAAACAACAACAACAATAATGATGAAGGAGGTGGTGCGCTTGTTGCCCAACCTCGGAAACCCCTGCGTGAATTTTCCATTCCCAAAGTCACTGATCAACCTTCGTGCATCGTCTATCCTCAACTCACAATTGACAGGTTTGAGCTTAGAAGTGGTATGATTCATCTTCTTCCAACTTATTATGGTAATACCACTGAGGATCCGTACATGCATGTTAAGCAATTCTTTGAAATATGTGCTACGATCAAAATTCAAGGACTTGATGATGAGCAAATTAAGATGAGGCTATTCCCATTCAGTTTAAAAGATAAGGCTAAGTCTTGGTTATACTCTTTGCCTAATGCTTCAATTCGTACTTGGGAAGAGCTTTCTAATAAGTTTTTGCAGAAATTCTTTCCAGCTCAAAAGACTAACAAGATTAGAAATGAAATTCTTGGTTTCACACAAAGAGAAGGAGAAGCTTTTCATGAATGCTGGGAGAGATACAAGGAGATGATGAGTTCTTGCCCACACCACAATATAGAGAGTTGGATGCAAATGCAATCTTTCTATGAAGGTTTGCTTGATTCCGAAAGGATGATGGTAGATGCAACAAGTGGAGAAGGACTGATGAACAAAACAGCAGATGAGGCTTTTACTCTCTTTGAATCTTTGAGTGCTAACTCTCAACAATGGAGCTACAATAAAGGAAGAGGAGCTCCTATGAAAGTTGTGGTCTCTGAGGTAAGTACTAATAATGAGATTAATGCAAAACTTGATGTTATGTGTTCTTTGCTTCAACAGGGCGGTGACTGGCCCTCTAGGAAACAAAGTGGAAGTTCAAGGCCAATCTTTTGCGGACCACATGCTAGAACAAGCAAATGCCCTTCAAGGAAGGAATCCTCAGAATGATCCTTACTCAAACACATACAATCCGGGGTAGAGAAATCATCCTAATTTCAGGTGGAGCAATAATTCAAATGTGCAACAATCTCAAGGACCTCCCCCAGGATTCCAAATACAACAAAGGCAATTCCAACAAGCTCCCCAACAAGTTCAAGAGCAAAGGGTTGATCAAATGGGGGAATTGCAAGACATGTTCAAGAAGTTCATGGGGCAACAAATGCAAACCAATCAGAATCTTCAAAATGCAGTGAACAAACTAGAAGTGCAAGTTGGGTAGATTGCATCCTCCATGAGCAATAGAGCATCCGGAACTTTTCCGAGCCAAACGGAGGTTAATCCAAGGCATCATGAGCAAGTTAAAGCGGTGTACATCTTGAGAAGTGGTAAACAAGTTGATAATAAGGTTGGAGATGCCAATGAAGAGCAAGAAGAGGGAGAAAATGTGGAGATCATTCAGTCACCACAAGGGCAGCCCACAGATTCCACCAAACAGCCCCTCAATCATCCTGGAAAGAGCACAAGCCCTAAGGTATCATCTAATGCTAATCAAGTTCCAATTTCAACTAATGCTTTTAGGCCTATTGCACCCTTTCCCAGCAGATTATCAAAATCAAAGAAAGATCAAGGCTTGGATGAGATAATGGAAATATTCAAGAAGGTGCAAATCAACATCCCACTGCTCAATGCCATTGCTCAGATTCCCAAGTATGCAAATTTTTTGAAGGATCTATGCACTAACAAGAGGAATTCAAAGAGCATGAACAGGTTGCATTAAGTGAAGAGGTAAGTGCAGTGTTACAAAGAAAGCTACCTCCAAAGCTAAAGGATCCAGGTTCATTTTCTATACCTTGTATAGTTGGTGATTTCAAGATTCCAAAAGCTTTGCTTGATCTTGGTGCATCCATTAACCTTATGCCATATCATGTTTATGAGAAACTTAACCTTGGTGAGTTGCAAGCCACATCTGTGAGCATTCAATTGGCAGATAGAACTATTAGGTACCCCAAGGGCATTCTAGAAGATGTTTTGGTGAGAGTAGAAAGCCTAATCTTGCCTGCTGATTTCTTAGTCTTGGAGATGGAAGAAGCACCAATTCCTGACAATGAATTGCCCCTCATCTTTGATCGACCCTTCATGGCTACTGCTAAGACCACGATCGATGTAGCGCAAGGCACTTTCACCATGACTGTTAATGGAGAAACTGTTGCTTTCAAAGTGTTTGATGCCACAAATCTGCCAAATGATGTTCAAGATTGTTTTCAAATTGAAGTATTGGACAATCCAGGGAAGGAGAGATTTGATGGTCTTTCCCATTCACTAGAAGCATGCTTGCTGCAAGGAGTAGAGAAGGAGGAGCAGGGGACTGCCCACATGTTCAATGCTACAATTCCTACACATAAATTTGGAGATCCTCCAATCACTCCTCCAGTTCATTGCCATTCTGTTCATAATCATAAAAGGAAAAGGAAAGCAGCAAGGAAGCGATGGAAAAAGAAAACAAGCTTGGTGACCAATCCTGCAGTGCATGAGGTGTCGATTGAGCCCAAACCCCCCCATTCACTATAGCAAGTTTGGACGTCCGGCTGAAGACATAAAACTTAGCGCTTCTTGGGAGGCAACCCAAGGTGATGAGGAGAAGATAGAACATGCAAGGAGCTACTTGCGTCCTAATCGCTTCAAAGGGAAGTTGTTTTCTAAACTCTAAACATTTGGTTATGTCTTTTCCTTATCTTCTTTCCTTTCATTTATGAGGCATTGCTTGTTCTTACACTCTAACCATTGAGGACAATGTTTCATTTAAGTTTGGGGGGAAGGATTTAGTTATGTTGTTTCAAATTGTCAAAATTTTAAATTTTTAAGTGTGTCTAGTATCTTAAAACGCAGGATTTTGTGTGTTGTTTCGTTATCCTTTCAAACACCTATGATAAGACTTGGATTTAACTTTAATATGGTTTTTCAGAAATTGATAGTCATTGTTTAAGGCATGTGTGTGATTCTGAGTGAACTTTGTCTTGCATGCCATCCTTGCACTTATTGAGCACTTTGCCAAGTTAGTCCAATTTCTTGCTACTTGGAGATGTTATGCAATTCTACTTATTTCATGATCTTGGTTTCGTACTCTAGAACTTATTTGAATATCTCTTGAGACATCTTGTTGCCATACAATGCTTAGGAAGTGATTTAGGCCATGTTTAAATCGTTTGACCCTTTCTAACCATCCCTCTACATGTATTCATCCCTAGTCAACCCATTTGAGCCTATGTTAAGCCTTTCTTTGTGTAAACCATATTAAATCTCTGTTTCTTATCCTTACCTATTCTATGAGCAATTAAAGCTATCTTGAAAAGAGAGTCATAAAGATTGCAAGGTTTTTGGAGCAAAAGTGATTCTTTAGTGCCATAACCCAAGTGTTCAAAAGAAATAAGTTTGGGGGTATTGGTAACTAATCAAAAGAGGTAATGAAGTGTGACCAATGTAGTCACGGCCCTAGGGTGTTTATAAGGAGAAGATCATGGTGATCTAGGGTAAAGAGCCACAAAATTAGGCCAAATAAACACATTTGAAGGTGCTGAAATTATGTTGAAAATCTGCTCATGTATGTGTCCTTGCTTGTTACAAAGTTCAGTAATCTCTCATGCTTTTACCTATGCTTTAGTTGTGCTCAAAATGTATTGTATGATATTATTGTGGAGAGTTGATTTGATAACGAGCTTTTGGGGCTCGAAATTCTTGATTGTGCTATAAGTGTGTGCGCATGTACTTATTTGAGTTGCAGGTGTTGTTCTGATTTGGAATTCACACACTACACGTAAGGATGTCATTGTAAGCTTTGCACACTCTTGAATCATGTGTGGAACTTAGATTGTGATTGTTATTTTTCTTTGAAACCATATACTTTGGTGATTCTTTGAGGATGTTGTTTGGAAGGCTAGCTGCTTATTTTCTGTTTTCTAAGTTGTGGTTTTATTTTGTTTGCTCGAGGACTAGCAAAGTCTAAGTTTGGGGGTATTTGATAAGTTCATAATTTCACACATTTGCTTGCCTTCATTGCTTAGTAATTTTGTTTAGTTTCTCTTTATTTCGAGTCACTTATCTATGTTTGTGTGTTCTGTAGGTTATGGGAGCAAGAGATCACATTTGATACAATCCATGCATATTAAGGGCTGATTGGCATGAGAGGAATACACTTGAGGCATTTGAAGCAAAATGGTGCAAAAACGTGCAAAAACTGGAGCCTGAGTTAGAAGTTCATTTCGGACTTATCTTCTTTATCCGAACTTGGATTGGGCCAATACTTGTGTGGTTGGATCAATGACATTCTGAACTTGAAAATGGACATCTTAAAGTCATCTTTTGATTCAGCCAAACCCAATTCGTGAGCCCATGGAAATACACATTATGCTGACATGAGGATGAGCTGATGGAAGCTTGGTCATGCTGACATGTTGATGACCTATGGCTGCTGGTGGGAATTGTTGGTGAAGTGCAACAACCATTTCTGATTATCTATTGCAAGTGTGTTAGGTGATTGCTATATTCAATTATGATTCCCCTTTCCCTCTCCCTATAAATACCACTTCCATTCACATTCAGATTCAGACACACATTCACTCATTCATTACTCACATACACACATTCACCACAAAGAGAGAAGAGAGCTATCTGCAAAGGAGGAAGAGCTAGGAGCTGTCCTGGAAACTACCTTGCTTCCACCAGCTAGTTCTTCTCTTCTCTTTAATCTATCTATATATTTCTTATTTCTGTATTCATAATTATGTTTAACTAATCCATTTTGTTAGGGCTTAGGATGAAGCCCTAGTCATGAATATTCAATGTTATGGATGATTTCATAGTTAGTTGATTTCCTTGCTTTCATTGCCAAGTTGTTAATCTCCAGTTTATTATGTGCTTGATGTATATTTTCTTGGAGTAGCTAACTAGGATTTTATGCATCTAGCACAGGTTGGGAAGGGGTTTAGATTCACCAATTCTACTCTCCTTTTACAAGCAACACATGAATGGCCTAAGAATCATTCAATGGGTTAATAACCATAGGTTGACTAGGACAGATACCATGTTCTAGGACTTGTGTGATTATCATATTCTCAAGGAACTTAATGACTCTTGTATGCTTTATTCTAAGTAGATACCATGCTTAGGTTGCATATTAGAGATCACGTGTTGTGTAGATACCATGCACAATTACATGCCTTAGGAGAATCATGCATCCTGCACCTAGATACCATAGGCTTGTATGCGATAATCTATTGTTAATGAAGCTTGAGTCAATTTATATGCATTCATAACTTGGATAGGAAGACTAGAGGTGGATTCCAAGGCTCTAACACTTCTCAATGATTGTTTCACAACTTGTTGATTGCTGCCATTATTACTTTCTAGCACTTCCATTTCATTATCTTGTTTTCATCTCAACAACAAAACCCCCCCATCTTCGAGATGCGTGTATGGTGCTAGGATTCTGTCCTAGACCTTGCCATTGTCAGTTTGTTTGTTTGTTTCTTTTCTGTTTTGTCCATCATTCTAAGTAATTTAACTCGCAACCAAGTTACCATTCTCCGTGGGATCGACCTCGTATTTACATAAGCTATACTACAAACGGTTCGTGCACTTGCGAGAATTAAAGTTGCTATTTTTAATAACTCATTTTAGTTGTTAGGAATAGGCTCAACAATATTAACCACGATGGTTTCTAGGTTATACAAGTCGTATTCCTCCAATTAGGGACGTGGATAATTAGGTTTACGTCGGTTTTTGTTTTGTTCTTGACATATAACACTCTTTAGACGCCTAAGTTCTAATAAAACCGTCGTCTAATATTGTACAAGGTTTCATTTTACAATATAAATATAGTAATTAGATGTCGGTTTGTTATCTTTTTTGACGTTGAATGTCTTAACGACGTTGGGTATTATCCGTCGTTGTTTTATATATCAAAAGATGGCGGTCGATTTCACGACGGTTTGAAAATCTTCTAGACGACAGTGGATTCTTGTCGTCTATTTCAATTTTTGTAGTAGTGGCTGCCACGCTGCGCACTTGTCCCACATGTGATGTTGAGGCTTCCAAGATAGACTTGTACATTTCTTTGACAACTGCTACCAACCTTTTCCACAGCTACTGCCACACTTGGCCATGGCACTTGTTAGGGTCTTACAATAAGTCTATTGCAATTGCAATAGAGGGTTCATCACGTAGCACCCTCTATTGCAAGTGAAATTTTACTATTTTAGTTCAAATTAATGCAATAAAATTCGTTGATCCTAATCATTGCAGATGCTGTTATATACTATTCCATCTTTTAAATTTTCTTAATTTTGAAATTCATTTACTATCAAAGTTTCTCATCCAAACGCATTTTCAATAGCTTGCCGTTGACTGTTGTGTAGTCTTGGTGTGTCTTTTGCCTCTCTTTGGTCTTCGTTTATGAAAGTTCATCTTTACCAAAAAAAAAAAAGTAAGAGATGAAACATTAAAAAGAATATTCCAACTAGATATTTTCCATGTAAGTAAAGCAGGAATTATCAACCAAAGAGAGTAAATGTCAATCATGCCCTTTTGAAATTATTTAAAAAGGTTATTCTACTATCACCTACCTATCAAACGTACTACTTGGAAAAATAAATCTTATTAAAATGCTAGACATAGTAAAAATTGAATCACCTGTTTTGGACAATGACCTAATAAGTACCACCACCCAAGTTTTTTTTTTCTTTTTTTGTGTCAAGAGCACTTTCATTCGAACCAAAAGAGAAATACAATAGAGAGCAAGGGTACCAATAGTAGGGATGGGCGTGGTCCGGTCCAGTTTAATTTTCACCTCACACCGAAATTAAAATCAGGATTATTCAACCGATGCACTTTGGTCTGGTTTTGGTGAAAAAAATTTGTAAAACCGATTCTAATTTGGTTTTTTCTTTTTCGGGTTTCATACCATATTTTTTATTATATATTTTTGAATTTTTTTTTTAACAAATTCCAACTAAAATTGTATTTTGTGGGCTTAAAAATTCACAAATGATCCAATTTCATGCAAAGGGAGACTATTGGGCCTAGAAAATAAAGGTGCTTAAAAGTTGAACTTGGGGAAATATTAGTTATGGGATTATAAATTTAGCATTGGACTTAAATAACTTTTCTTTAAATAAAAAAATATGCAGCTCGTCCGGTGCGGTTTTCTAAGGTGTGAAATTTGCACTAGAATTTATTTAAACTGGTCCGGTCCGGTTTATGCCTGTTTGTTGACTTTTTAGTCAACATAGTTTCTTTTTGATTTTTTTAATCCGATGTGACTTGGTGTTCCAATTTTCCTGTCTCGATACCCACCCATGACCAATAGCCACAAATAGACAACAACAAGGCTACAAACAACTAGAGAAAAAAGGAAGGCTACTGACAAGACTCGCCCCGAATTCTTCGAAATTCATGACAAATCCTGTGGTTTTTCTAATATCCACCTGATGCCGGGCCCGCTTACTAACATTATCCTCTTCTCCAAAAACAAAGGAAAAAAGGGTCAAGACTTTGTACTGAAATTTCTGCGGAGTCTCCCTTGAAAAACAGACATTTGCCAAATTATTTTCACCTGTAAAAAATAATAAAATCGTAGTTTAAAAATTTCCAAACTTCAGCATGCACAGTCATAAATAGTTGTAAAGACTCAATCCACAATCATTCATCAATCTAAAATGGGTTTCAGCCCCGTCACAACCACCAACAATTTCAAAACCAAACTCAACAAATCTAATAAATAGGATTCGGTCCCAATGACCATATTAAAGTTCCAAAAATATAGTTTATCTCATGGCTGCACCTGGGTGAGACCCCAGGCTACCTACGTACCCTTACTAAGGGATCAAGCCACATGTAGTTCTTCAGTCAATAATCACGAATCAGATAACATACAATTATTTTCAGGAATCCCAACAAATAAATTCTAGAATCATATTTTCCCTTTTAAATAAAACCACAATATGCTGAACTTAATTCTTTTAAACATTAATCTTTTTACCAATATAGAATAAAAATATTTTTCCCTCTCCCTATTACTTTACTATACGCCGGAGAGTCCAATGCCACGCGTAGTAAAATAACAGTAACCAAAGTATTCGAATCCTTTCTCACACGCCGAAAAATCCAACACCACGTGTGGTAAAGTAACCAGTATCCAAGTGAGCACACACGCCTCCAACACCACGTGTGGGTATAATAAGCATGGAAGATATGTATAATAGTAAGATTTACAACCCATATATGTCCTCCCTTAATTCAAAATTTCCCAAATTCCCAATATTTCAATGTACGCAATTATTTATTCATAGTATAGAAAAAAAACAATAGGCTTACAAAAGCACAAATTCCATAAAGACCCAAAAATAATTCAAATAATAATCAAAACTTGTTTACAAGGTTATTCTAGTACTTTTCAAAGAGTGAAACTACCTCGAAAGACTCACGGTCAACCGATGGGTCAAACTTTCCAAATTTGGTCAATCGGGCCCACAATCTCCAATTTCTTATCCGAAAGTTCCTAGGGATTCAATAAAGTTTACCAAACACGTCCTACAAGTTTGGTCCATATCAAGGGGTCGAACCGCTCGCGATTGCATGATTGGACGGTCACTGTTTAACGCAAACTTTAAGTCGTTGAATCGGAGCATCCGGGGCTTCGATTCTCAATCCAGAATTCCTATATGATCCCAGTGGTACCTAGATCAACATATTTTGAAATGGAGTAGATCCAACAGTTCGAACATATCTGAACCCGATAACGCCTAATATGCGTAAATCCGATCGATAGTCAAATGATAACCAAATTCAAATCCGAGCATACCATCGTGCTAAGGACAACATGGAGATCATTTTAGGACCAAATAGGCCACCCAAACATGGCCCACGCGCCGCCACACGAGCCAGCAGTGCGTAGGTATCTTGAGAAAATTCCAGTGACAGAAAAATTCTCGAAACACCCAACAATACCTATACCTACGTGATCAGGACAACTAGTGGAGCAACTTTTGTTCTTGGACCATGGCCAAAAAGTGTGACCGGAACTTGCCGGAAACTCGACCTGAAAACTAGCCAAAACTTTGATTCGAAAAACGAGTTTCAAAACTTCAAAATCAATCATAATCAACCCAACCATGAACTAGAGCACGTTGAAAGGATGAGAAAGCATACCCGGATCGATAAATTTGGTGGCCGGAATAGTCGGAATCGACGACGGAAAGTTTACATAAAATATGGCGATTTTTCGAGTTTTGGGGCAGCTGTGATTGTCGAGAGGGAGAGAGGAACTCGAGGCGGTTGTTTTGGTACCGGCCCCGTTAAAAAATGGTGGCCGGATGAGGTGGTTGCCGGCCAAAAACCATGGCCGACTGTTCGTGGAAAAAGAGAGGCTTGTGAGGTCGGGGAGAGAGAGATAGAGAGAGAGAGAGAGAGAGAGAGAGAGAGAGAGAGAGAAGGAAATATGAGTTTTTAAAATTTGGACTTCGAAATATTTACGGTTGTGCCATTGCAATTTCGTAGATCGTAACTTCTTCATTACAACTCCGATTTGAGCCCACTACGTGTCTACGAACTCGTATCAACACGATCTATGCAATAAATCCATTCAATTCCCCAAAATCCTAACAAATTAAAAAGTGACCAAAATGACCCTATCTCAAGGGCAAAATTGTAATTTCATAATTAAATAAATTAAATAATTGGGTCGGGGTGTCACAGCTACCAACAGCCACAACAGAGAAAATCACAATTGTAATAACTTCTCCAGTCAGAAAAATGATTCATTTCTGGTGTGGGGGTGCACCGTAAATTTCTGAGGTATGAAAATTTTTTCATGGTCGTCACATTAGGGCTGGAGTGTAAACTTGTGAAAGTGCTATTTTTGGTTAGCACTTGATCCTTTATTTCTTTGGTAGAGTCTCCATTAATGGTTTTATGTTAAAGATTAATCTCAGTCATTAGATCGCATGTCCATTTTTTATTTTTATTTTTTTGTTTTCCAACATCTCTCTAGCAATGATAGCATGTCTGAATTTATTTTTGGGCACCCTTTTTTATTTTTATTGTGGGTTCATTAGTTCTTTTTCTTTTTTTGTACCAATGGAGTGTTTAGTTAAATTGACTTAGGCCTTTTGTTTAGTTAAGTGGTCTTGAACTCAGTCTCCGTGGCACCTATGTGTGTGAGTTGTAGAAATATATCTTTTGTAGAGTTTTCAGAGTATGCCGAATTTCTTTTGTGGTTTTCATTAGATTCATGTCTGTTTATGATTTCCGATTTAGATTCTAATCTATGTTGGTTTCATTTCCTTCTATCTATGTGACTTGCTAGAGAAAAATTGGAAAAATGAACAATGAAATGGATCCTGTGATGTTCAAATGAAGGCTAAAAAATAAAAAACAAGAATTAAATTAAATGGGTTTGTAGATATTTCAAGGCTAAAAACCCCCAAAAAAAAAATTGCAATGGGCTCCGATTTAAACCGAAATCAGCAGAACCAAATTGGAATTTAGAGGTTCGGATTGGTTCGGCTCTAGTTATTTTTAGTAAAAATTGGACTGAATGAACAGTATGATTCCGATTTCAATTTTGGATAAAAATCGAGCCAAACCAAACCGTACCCACCACTAATTCAAGGAGCAGTGATGGGATTCTATTAGCACATCAACCATCAACCAGTTGATAGATGATTTCATCATATACATAAAAACCCTTGATTTGACAAACTTCATGCAATAATACCAATTAGGTAGGATCACATGCATGACAAGTTCTACGGTGCACAAGTATATTCCTTCGTTCATGTCTCTTCTCATCAACACATTCCGAACTAATAAACGGGTTATCCAGACCTTATAGGTTCGTCATCATCATTCCTTATTCCAAGTCCAAACGGCATGGGTCGAATTCACTATTTTTATTTTTGGTTTTAAAAATATTTTTAAAGAAAAGGTAGGTTAGGTGAGTTGATATTTTTTTCATAAGTCATTAGAAGTCATTTTACAAAGGAGTAAATTTGTCTTTAAAATTTTGAAGATAAGGTGGATAGGGAAATAGCATAAGGGGTAGAAATAGCAGCACTCTTTCATCGAGGCCTCTCTCTCAATCTAGGGTTCAACGAAATATATTGAGGATCCATAAGGAGGAGGGCTTATGGTTTTAAGGGATCTGTTGAACCCTTTATGGTCTTGCAAGGCCAAGAACCTTTTTTTTTTTTTTTTTTTTACAAGTTTTCTAATTTTAAAGATAAGGGTTAAATCAAGCTTGTAAAAACTTAGACACGTACCAAAATTTGAATGGAAGTATCACGAGCTGACATGGCACTCCTTATATTAGTAATATTGTAAACAAGGGAGGGAGTAGTCATGATTGAGAATTATTTATGTTTGTTGCTTTATGTGAATAGTATCAGAATAACCAAAAGTATAGCATTTTTGGAGAAAGCCCTCACAATTTCATTAGGTGAATATCAAGGGCGGAACCATGAATTTTTCAATGGGTGGGCTAGCTAAAGTTATTAGCTTAAAATTTAATGATTATTATTTTTGGTACTTACAATTTCTATAGTCTTTCTAGAAATAACGGTAAACATTAAATCATATAAATCACGCTAGTTCATAGCTCCATAAACTAATTTTCAAAGTTTTAACATAAACCAAATAAGGTTTAACACCATAGTGGATTGAACATTTAAGGCTTTTTACCTAGATTGACCTTAGGTTTCTTCATGCATTCATATCATATATATATATATGAAAAATTGTTTTATGTAAAAATATTGACTAAGTATGAAAAATGGGTTTTCGGAATAATCATTTTCTCAAGATAATTTTTGGCGGCTTTTATTCCTCACACATCAAATAAGAAAACTTGATTTTATGGGATTTTAGTATGAAGTACATATTAACCTAACGAGCCATCATTTTTAGCCTAAATCATATTTTTCACTAAAACCGATTTTTCATATTTTGATTTGATGGGAATTTAATTTTCTAGTATTTTTATTTGAATCCAAATGGGGGGTACTTCCTTATTTACATTGTAAACTAAATGGGGGGTACTTCCTTGAGTAATATAAAAATAAATAAAAGTTAAATGACAAAGAAATCGCCATTACTGGGCTAATATTGAAAATAAGTTAAATATATATGTTTTATATTTTTTTTCTTAAAAAACCACACTGGCCTACAGCCCAATGTAACCCTTAGTGTGGTCCACCCCTAGGTGAATCATCAACCTCCGTAAACCGATTACAATAATACAATATTGGAAAGTACTAGAAAATCTAAAAATTACCAAAAATACTAAAGCCAAACATAAAAGGTAACATACTGGTAGGCCAACCTATCTCTCAAACTCTTTCAAGTTAATGTGAAGTAGCCATCATTTTACTCTTTAAAGCCTTTCGTCGCTTTTGAGACTCAGTTGGTGTTTTTACATTTGTTGCCAATCCAAGTAGTTGGAAAAATCTTATTACATACCAAGTAAAGTCAATTTGCCACCATTCAAAACCTTGTCGAGCTGAGTAATCAAAAGCATGGTGATTGTTGTGCCATCCTTCTCCAAGTGCTAAAACCCAACCACCTAAATGTACAATCGCAAAAAAATATTTAGTATCCCTCATCATGAAGAAGAATGTTTAATAATATCCCAACTTCCATATTTATTCAAAATGTACCAATTGTTCCTTGACGTATCACCAGTGTGATATACTTGTTTACCCCACATGTGACCGGCTGAATTTACTAACAAAGTACTATGGAAAACGCATACCATTCTTACCCCCTGCAATATGAAAAGGATTTTCTGTTAAATTTCAGAGATCCTGGTCAACGGTCCACTACTAACAACACCGAGGCCTACATTTTTGCTATTGTATTCATATATGGTTCATGACTATTTAGTCTTTATGTCTATCAAATATTCCAACGGTTTGGTAAAAGCCACTAAGAAAACTTTAATATGGTTGGAATATTTATGGCCTTTTATAAAAAGAATGCTGCTATTTCCACCCCCTATCCTATTTTCCGACCCACCTTATTTTTCCACCCACCATTTAAATTTTAAAAAACAAAATATTATCTTTCCACCCACCATTATTCCTAAAATACCCTTTAATTATTGACTCATGGACATTCACTTAAAACTTTTTAACCCCAACTTAACATTGTTGAGTCCAAAATTTTTTTAAAACAAATTAGAAATTGAATTTTTGAAGAATGTTGAATATGTGGCTGGTGGTGATGTCACGACCCGACTCCCCTAGCACGATATTATCCGCTTTGGGCCCCCCTCTCTGGCCCTCACGGTTTTGTTTATGGGAGCTCACGAGCAACTTCCCAGTGGGTCACCCATCCTGGGATTGCTCTGGCCCCCAACTCGCTTAACGTCGGAGTTCCTATGACTCCGAAGCCAGTGAGCTCCCAAATGGCCTCGTACTAGGAAGAGAAGTGCCCACACATTTAAAGCACTTCACCTTTCCCTCCCCGAGCGATGTGGGATTGCTCACCGTTCTTGTTTCCCCAAGACACGGGTCTTACAATCCACCCTCCTTGGGGCCCAGCTTTCTCGCTGGCACATTTCCGGTCGGGTCCGGCTCTAATAGATGAGGTGAGGAGGGGAGGTCGGTTCGTGGTGTCGAGTGGGTGGTCTGGTGGTTGTTTGCTGGCCTTTTTATTTTTTCCTTCTAATTTTTTGTTTTTGTTTTTGTTTTTATTTTTATTTTTTTTGACCTAACATTGTTAACTTAGAGTAAAGTGAGTGTCTAGGTGTCAACAATTAGCTAAGGGATAGAGAAGTCAGTTTACAAAGGGGTAAATTTGTCTTTAAAGTTTTGAAGATAAGGTGAATGGGGAAATATGATAAGTGGGTGGAAATAGCAGCACTCTTTAAAAATAAATAAATAAAGAAGACAAGAAGAAATCTCACCATCCCCCACACCAAGAAGGGAACTCCACCGGTGGCATAGAGTAAACTTCCAAGTAGAACAACTGAATGCAGAAGATAAGTACGATGAAGAAACCTATAGAAGGCTTGCCTTTTCAAATCTTCAACGATCTTCAACGTTCTTCAGTCCTCCATACTGCAAAAGTTTCCATTTAGAACTGGAACAAAATTATAGTACGTAAGCAAATATATTTGTTCTAGAAAGAGAGAGAGTTGGGTTTGGTATTTTTAGTACTTTTCCAAACCGAGAGCCACTATCGAGGATCCAACCCATTTGACTAAACCAAAATCCTTGACGAGGACTATGAACATCTTTCTCAGGATCAGGAAACTGGTGATGATATCGATGTGAGCTCACCCATTCTATTGGACTTCCCTGCAAAACCAAACAAGCAAAACACAAACCCGTACTTCTTATGTTTTTTTTCTTTTTTTTTGATACAAGAAATAATGTACTTTAATATAATCTAAATTACAGGAAAATAGATTTGAACTCGGGTACAGAGCGGGGAGCACATCAGTTATAGCCAACATGTACTTCTCATGTATTTAGAATAACCGATCTACTGCTTATACAAAGCAGATAAAAAATGGCCGAAAAAATGAGGAAAAAAAAATGTAGCAAAATTATGTTGGTCCACGTTAAAATTCACGTACCTGAAGTGAGAGAACCCCGAAGTAAGCAAACAAGTACTCGAGCCATTTCGGCATACGAAAACTCTTGTGAGCAAGATTTCTATGGAAAGACAAAGTCACTCCTAAACCCGTCACAAGATAGAGAGCACAGGCCACCCAAAAGGCAGGCCACGTGAAATGAAATGGCGCCATCGCACAAAGACAATGCAGAATGAAAAACACAACTGCATTGGCCAGCGCGGACCCAGGAATTTTTCAGCGGAGGTGCAATTTTTAAACGCTAAGAGCTCCACACCAAAAAAAAAAAAAACAACTAAACATCCTTATCATTTAAACAATACTAATGTTATTCATAATTAATTAAAAAAAATAACATTACACCTACAATTGTTGCCGACGAGGTTTCATATCATGAAAACGTTAAATTGGTCCTTTATCAGTGCCTAGTAATGTTAAATTGAGTAATGTTAAATTGGTCATTTGTAAAGAGAATTCCAATCCCAATTAAATAAGGAATTCCCAAAACCCAATTGAATAAAGATAACTCCCACTTAAAACTCAATTAAGTAAAGAATTATGAAAATTGGAAACCCAATTAAGTAAGGAATAATACAAATTAGAAAGCCCAATAGAATGGCCCAGGCAGCAGCAGCAGTTTCCTCATTTTTTTACTTTTTTTTTTTTCAAAACCCTGGTCCAAAACGACGTCGTTTTGGCTAGGTTTAAAAAAAAGCGCCTCTTTAAAGCCTGGTCCAAAACGACGTCGTTTTGGCCAGGCTGTGTTAAAAAAAATAGAAGCTCGCGCACACCAGATGCAGCGCCCAGCCCAGGTGGTTTGGGCATTTCGTCGAACACGTTGCGTGCATCTCATTTGTGAAGCAGAGGTGCAACTCCAGCTGCTCTAATGGACTTTTCCGGCGACCGAAGGTGCAGGTGCACCTCCTTGCGCCTGCACAGGTCCGCCAGTGGCAGTGGCTATGTCTAGTAAATTCCATTTCCTTCCCCAAAATTCCAGGCAGGGCATCATCACAATATTAACCAAAAGCCCCATCGATCCTCTTTCTAATATCTGCACAAGTTGTACACTAGATGTAGAAGCTTATTTATACCAACTATAAATAATGGACGTACGTTATAATACAGCTTTTGTGTATAGAAAAAGCTGGTTGCTTGCTTGTTCCATACAGTTAAGTAATTTAACTAGTACAGCTTCTTTTGTCAGGATAGGGTAGGTAACTGTTGAACCAATTTAATACCTCAGTTTTGACCATTATTAGGAACTGTGTTGGTGGATTTGAAAAAGGATTTAACTACACTATTTAAATGAATATGAGAAATTAGATGGGTGAATTAGTGACACCATGTGTCGCGGTATCGATACATTTAATTTATCTAATGGATCGATATTTAATTTATCTTCTACTTATGTAATGTGTCACATTTCATTCAGACAAAAAATTAGTATGTCACATTAATTATTTTTTTTATTAAACAATTTTTGTCAATAAGATTTGAATTTATGGCCTCCTCCAACAAAGTGAATACTAGTGTCACTAGACCAAGCACATTAGTTGGTAATAAAAAGTTAATATAATAGTTGGTGCTTCCTACTAATTGAACATACATTTTTAAGAAGTCCATAAATTTCTAGGAGCATTTAGTGAGGGTTTTAAAAAAAAAAAAAAAAAAAAAAAAAAAATATATATATATATATATATATATATATATATATAAAGAATCTTACCAAAAGACTGGTTGTGTAGTCTCGGTGTGTCTTTGTCCTCTCTTTGGTCTTTGTTTATGAAAGTTCATCTTTACCAAAACAAAAAGTGAGAGATGAAACATTGAAAAGAATATTTCAACTAGATATTTTCAGGGCAAGTAAAGCAGGAATTATCAACCAAAGAGAGTAAATGTCAATCATGCCATTTTGAAATTATTTAAAAAGGTTATTTTACAATCACCTACCTATCAAACGAAATACTTGGAAAAATAAATTTTATTAAATGCTAGACGGTACAAATTGAATGACCTGTTTTGGACAATGACCTAAGAAGTACCACCACCTAAGAGCAAGGCTACCAATAGTAGGGGTGGGTGCGGTCTGGTCCAGTTTCAATTTTCACCTCACACTGAAATTAGAATTAGTATTATCAACCAGTGCAGTTCGGTCCGATTTTGGTAAAAAAATTTATAAAACCGATTCCGGTGCGGATTTTGATTTTTCAGCTTTCATACCATATTTTTCAAATTTACAAATTCCAACTAAAATTGTATTTTGTGAGCTTAAAAATTCACAAATGATCCAATTTCATGCAAAGAGAGATGATTGGGCTTAGAAAAGAGGTGCTTAAAAGTTGAACTTTGGGAAATATTAGTTATGAGATTAGAAATTTAGCATTGGAATTAAATAACTTTTTTTTAAATAAAAAAAATGCAGCTCGTTTGGTCCGGTCCGGTGCGGTTTTGTAAAGTGTGAAATTGGCACTAGAATCGATTTAAATCGGTCCGATCCATTTCGGTGCTTGTTTGTTGACTTTTTAGTCAACACGGTTTCTTTCCCCTTTTTTCCATCTGGTGCAGCTTGGTGTTCTGGTTTTTCAGTCTAGATACCCATCCATGACCAACAGACACAAACAGACAACAACAAGGCTACCAACAGCCACAACAGAAAAAAAATCACAATTGTAATAATTTCTCCAGTTAGAAAAATGATTCATTTCTGGGGTGGGAGTGCACCGTAAATTTCTGAGGTTATGACAAATTTTTCATGGCCGTCACATTAGGGCTGGAGTGTAAACGTGTGAAAGTGCTATTTTTTGTTAGCCACTTGATCCTTTATTTCTTTGGTAGAGTCTCCATTAATGGTTTTATGTTCAAGATTTAGCTCAATCATTAAATCGCATGTCCATTTTTAAATTTTTTTGTTTGGTTTTCCAACATCTTTATGGCAATTATAGCATGTCTGAATTTATTTTTGGCCACCTGTTTTTTTTTATTTAAATTTATTGCGGGTTCATTATTTCTTTTTTTTTTTTCGGACCAATGGAGTGTTTAGTAAAATTGACTCAGGCCTTTTGTTTAGTTAAGTGGTCTTGAACTCAAGTCTCCATGGCACCTGTGTGTGTGAGTTTCCCCCTTTTTTTTTTTTTCTTGAGAATGACAACTGTAATAGGTAATATAAAAATGATAATATATAGTGAAGATGTAAAATCCAAAGGTATGGATCTGATGTGGTCTTTTATATTTTTTTGGTTGTCAAAGGGTTATCTGCTTATGGTTGAGTAGCTACACAAGTATTTATATGGTCGTCTTCATAACCGTGAAGCAGCTTGGAAATTAAATACAGACATTAATACCATACAGGGCTGTCAGGATGGGTACATGTTATGATTCTTAAAAGTTTGGTTGGCGAGATTTATTACTTACAATACAATATTGGCTTTATATTAGCTGATTTTCCATACAGTAGCACCGCTGATTTTTATTCCTCCTTCGAAAAGATGTGAAACGTTGGTAAAGTTTCATTTATGATTATGATCTAAATTTTCTTTTCCTGAGTAAGTATAAGGTCGGTTCACAAAATAATGTGCTGGCGGAAAGAGCACATGCCCAATTAATTATATCATAAGGGTCCCGATACCTAGGCCTGGCCTACAAAAGTGTATGGATTGGAGGACGACACAGGGCCTCCAAAAAAAGGGGCTTCCTATAAAATCTTTTTGCCCAAGAGTATTAGTAGCAAAAACGACATTTTATGTGTGTTATTGATACTTTATTCTGAAATGTAATGGGCTTTTTTTATTTATTTTCATATAGTGGGCATTTGTCACTTAAACTAACAAACTTAGAACGTAAACTTGGAATTTTATTTGTAATTTTTTTCAAAATGAGTTAAGTGTTGAACATAAAAAGGTCCAAACTTTTATTTATGCCCATGACCTCTAAATCAATGAACCGGCCCTGCCAAACCAAACGGATTCATAGTCTGTAAAAGCTCCTCCCTATAGTCTTCAATATAGCTAATGAGAAAACCACCATGATTTGCATTTTCTTTTTTATTTGTATTTTTTTGCTAAAGTTAGGAAAATGAGGGAGGTTTTCTCACACACATTGGTAAAGTGCCACCAGGTTTGAACTTGACTGATTTTCTAGTCAAGGCCCTATTCAACGGGAGCTAGAGCAGAAAAATAACAACTAGACTATGAAGTGCATTACACTTGAGAACCGTTACCACCGTTTTGGCCTTCTTTTTTGTTTTCATGTGATCCCATCCGATTATGGAAGATCCTTTCACTATGCCAAATTTTACTTTACACAACACCATATAGGCATCGATAAATCTAAAAACCGATGTTGTTAGTATTTTAGGCATCGATTTTATAAATAATAGGACTAAAAGTATATAAAGGCATCAGCACAAATATTTGGTTTTTACTACTGATGCCATTGACTGTACTTAGCATCTATGATAGAATTATACTGAAGCGTAAAATTTTTGGGCGAAAAGTAAATTTAAGCGCCAATTTAGGTTCGATGCCAAAAGCCTATAGTTGACTGCTACAATGATTTTTCCCTAAAAATTTTCAGTCCCTTAGCGTGTATTTCAGATTTCCCCCTTCTCTCCAAAACTTTCCCCCTCTTGATACACATACTACAGTGAGCTCCCATCTTCTCACCTTCAAACTCCTTCTATTCTCTCTCGCAATACCCTCATTCACCCTAAACCCTCTCTCGCTATACCCACAATCACCGTACTCTCTAATCCCCGTCACAGGGCAGTCACTCTGTGCTCGTCCGTCGTCTGTTTAAAGTTCTTCTACGTCCTCAATATCTGCCGCCATTCTCTTTTTCCTCCATCTCTATCGCCATCTTCTCCTAAACCCTAAAAATTAGAACCAACAAAACCTAATTTCTGATCCCCCTTTTAATATCTCTGATTTTATTTGATTTGAATCCAGATTTGAGGAAGCGATGGGCAATTTCAACCTCTCGCGCTTCATCGTCACCATTATCCTCTGCATCATCGTCTTCGTTCCTTTCTCTCAAGCATGTCCATCACATCACTATCACAAATGAGCAGGACCGGTGGATTGCATATTTGTCAATCTTCATAGGATTGCATATTCGAATGAACTAGTTCAGGTTCTGGTTCAATCTGGAAGCTTGAGGTTTGTTTCCTTCAATTTAATGTCTCTCTGTTTGTAGTGTTTTGCTTTCTATTATGGCGATTAGATTGGGGATTTATGTGGATTTGTTTCTGATTGGATTGAATTTTTCTGAAATTTACATAACTTGATTTCATGATGGCTTTGCTTTTTGGTTCATTGAGTTATTACTTGTGCACGATGGAATCTCAATAATCAAATATGCCTTCAGGAAAGGAATCACTTTCTTTGACACATCTGATGTATATGGACCTCGTTCGAATGATTACACCAGCTCCACATGTATCATGATTGGATTTGAGTTTTAAAAAAATAAAAATTTGAAGTGTATGTTTACTCCAATATGGCTGCTATATGGGTCACATGCTTACTCAAGCATAATTTATATTCCTCTTCATGTGTAGGCTGATAAACGTGTTATAGTGACTGATGTTCATAATGTTCACCATAAATGTGTTCTTTTTCACTTTTGATTCATAATGTTCACCAAATACTGATTTTTATTTATCATTATCATAGAAGAAAATTGGCTGAGCAAAAGAATATATAGTGAAACAACTTGGGACTAGAGAAGGATCAGTAAATGGATATGGGAACAATACATGATGGGGACTTTATGGTGAGCTAAATATCTAGGCATGAATTCTAAGTTACTTTTTTCCTAGTTTGTAGTTTCCACTGACTTAATAGCAACTTAACTGCAGAGGCGCTTCTGTTCCAATCTTGGAATCAATAATCAAGCAGTCAAAGCTGCCCAAGAAGCTGTGCAAAGTTGGAAGAATTTGATATAAGGTAGTTCCTTTGTTATGCATTATGCTGAAAATAATGTATATTTTCATGATTGCATATTTGCATGACTTATTTTACCTTATTGTGTATACTGTCATCATGGTCCCATAGATTTATTTGCACCATTTATCAATTTCCACAGATTCTTTTTTCCTCATCATCACAGATCATGCCATTTATCTCATAAGATGTCAGGTGTTTGGAAAAGATAAGGGTGGACCCTAAAAATATTGTAAAACGTAACATGATCAAAATAGCTAATTCGAATTGTTTATGTTTAAACATTCATTGTGGAGGCCAATGGCAAGGCATCATAAAGGATTGGCTGATATAAGGTGAAGTACTATGTAGAGGGGCAAATTGGACTAATAAACAAAATGATCTTGTGCAATCCTGTGTTCAGCTATTCAAACAGCCCTAAATGACTGAAGGAATGCCCAATCTGTCTTCAAATATTAGGCCATCTTTGGGTGAGCTTGGCAGTCTTCTTTATTGGGTCAATCTCTTGGCAATCTGCTTAAACGATACTTTTTTTTTTCTACTTCACCTTATCAATTTTGACATGAGCCCTAAGAATTGATCAGAACCACTTTTTGTTTTGTTCATTTTTCTGCACTTCATTTTGGACAGCGATAAGGAATTACAGGATATAATGAAAAGTTTATCACTCAGCTTTCAGACGATAATTTTTTCTCAAAGCCTCTCAAAGGTTCACTCAGCTTTCAAGCGATAGTTTTTTCTTAAAGCCTCTCAAAGCCTCTCAAAGCCATTGGTGGTACTTGCCTCGAAAGATTCATTTTTTCAGTCGTACTAAAGAATTATGTTGCCTTTTCTATCAAATAGTTGATAAAAGTTCAAGCCCTGCAATTATATGAAAACCATGGGTACATTAGAGGGTCTAATGAAATTATTTCTTTGTTCTGTTGCATTTTTGATCATTGGTGCAATTCATTATTGTCAAATTTTTATTGTCATGCTAAATCTTGTTATCAATACGTTTTCTTCACCATGTTATCTTTGTCTGGGAGTTCTTTTGAAATGCACGTTGGCAATGGCATCATGAGCAAGTTGGTATTAAGTTATGGTAGTTGGAGAATGCATGCAAGAGTGATAATAGTGAATTTTATTTGGACAAGCGGCCCCCAGGTTCAATAGTTCGTTTGCAGGTTTTTTCCTCTATCTCTCTCTTCTTTTTTGTCAATAAGATTAAGTGGAAATCAGAAATTCATCTTTTGCGGCACATACAATTTTCTCCCAGGTATATTCTTTTCTAGTACTTATCTTTGTTCAAATTCCTGTTACTTACTCCCAGTTTCTTTTTGTATTTCCAAAAATGCAGACTCAGGACAAATTGACAGCTGAATGTGGAGACCAAGTACAAATTGTGGAAGATACAACAACTATAGGTTAATGCTTTGGATATGGTATTTTGTAATTATAAGTTAATGTTATGGATGTGGTATTTTGTATGGATATAGTAGGAATCAAGATTGGTAAACAATGTAATTACTTTTGAATCTTCAAGTTTTATGGTATAAACTATTATGGTTGTTTTTCTAGTTAAAATCGTTGTTGAAAACTAAAAAAAAAACGAAGGGTCAATAATATTTGTAGAAAGTCAAACCATTTGTAGGCTTTCCACATCAGCATAAATACAAAAAACGAAGGCGTGGACCATAATTTGCAACAATAGTGGCATCTTTTCTAAAGTGGTAAGTTAGAACACGCTTTAGTATAATCAAAACCCTTGATGCTATAATGAGTATTTAGCATTAGCGCTAATATATTCCCTGATGCTATTAAAGGTTTAGGCATCGGAGGTCAATGCTCTTTCTGGCATAAGGTAATACCTTATGCATCGGCGATTATGGAAGAGCGAAGTCGTAACGCATCTTTAGCGACGGGGAATGTCCGAAGCGTATCACTATATCTTTTGCATCGGTTCCCAATACATCGGTTGTTGGGTACCTTTAGCAACGATATTTCCCCGACGTGAAAAGTCAATTTTGGCATAGTGTTTATCATTCAATATGACTTCACTCACAGTTGAGCAAATATGTCCCGTTTATGTATTCCTCCATATGATGGTTATTTTGTTATATGTTGATGATATTGTACTCACGGGGAACACTCGAGGTGTCTTTTATATAGTCTGATGTACATCTCTCTCATAACATATGGATGATAAAGAGACTCATTATCATTATCTTAGTCATAAGATTCAAAATGAATTGATACTTTTGTTAGCTTCTGAACTCAAAAGTGCAATCATTAAAAAGATTGAAGAAGCTAAGTATTTTTTTTGTGATTTTTTATTGTACTCCAGATGGTAGCAACCAAGGACAAATGAGTTTGATAGTAACATATGTGTGGATGTCCCTACTAATCCAATAAAGGTTGAAGAATTCGTTTTGGAATTTTTGATTGTGAATGATACAACAAGACAAGGACTTTTTGAAGAGTTGCAGAAGGTGTTGCAAAAACTCAAGCTTGATATTGATAATGTGAGAGGACCAGGCTATGACAATGGATCAAATATGAGTGCTACTACAAAAAGTGAAAAAGACGACCAGAAAAAGACGACGGTAGAACAAAAAACCGTCGTCGTTTTTAAAAAGACAACGGTAACAAAACACCGTCGTCGATAAGTGACTTAAACAACTAAAAAATGGAGGTACTGTTGAATATTTTTTTGTAACGACGCACACAAATAAAAAAGTGTCGTCTTAGTAAAAAGGTGTTCTTCAGAGTTAAAATCTGACCAAAAAGCAACGAAGTTTTTAAAAGGTTTTCATTTACCGCCGTTTGAAATACATACCACGACGACTTTATTAATAAACCGTCGTTTTGGTTTCAATACCACGTCGTATTTAGTTTACTTGTTTTACACGCCATTAGACGTCGTTATTTTGAATTTTTTTTTATGGTGATTTAGACGACGGTTTTAGTCCTTACCGACGTAATAGATAAATCCCCACGACGTTTATTATTTACCGTCGTTTAATGATTTTAAGACGTCCGTAATTCTTACATATCGTCTTATGTTATGCCTTACCACGACGTTTTAATTTAATTTTTTTACTTTTTGTACAATCTGTATTATATATATTTCTTTATTTCTTAAAACAGAAATCTGGGGATGTAGAAAAGCAAGATGAAGAAAAGAAAGATGAAAAGCAAGATGAAGAAACGCAAGATGAAAAGGTAAATTCTCATAACTTTGCCTTTTTTATTTGTTTTTCAAATTTCAGACGTCGATATTTTCTTTAAACCGTCGTTTGTTTTAAATTTCCATGGCAGTTTTGTTTTTAATTGAATTTTTAAATTGTTGTACAAGCTTTCTTATATATCTCTCTTTATTTATTAAAACAGAAATCCAGTGGTAGAGAAAAGGAAATTGTGGTAAATTCATTATCTATGAATTTTGCATTTTAATTAGACGTCGGAATTTGTTTTCTATGACGTAATAAATTATTCCCCACGACGGTGTTTTGTTAAGTCGTTTAAATTATTTTTCAGACGACGTTGTTTTCTTTAAACCGTCGTGTTTATTGAATTACCACGTCATTTTATTTTGCTTTATTTCTTTAAATAGAATATTGAAGTAGTTGATTATTCAAAGCTGGAGCAGCCATCTTCTTTACAATCCCTTTGTCGTTATGTGGAAACGACACTAAAGCCTCAGGAGAAGATTATGACCTTTACAATTGAGAAGGAGGTGTTTGGTGAAGATCGTAGTACCATCGTCTTGCATGAAGATATTACACAGTTTGCAGGCATGGAAGAAATTGGGGCTCCTGTGGTTGCAGTATAAATGAGGTTTGTTCTTATCAAATATTCATTTCACACTCTCCTTTCCGTTGAAAAAAAAAAGTCATGTGATCATTTCATGTATATATTTAGGTGCCTATTTGATAATTTGAAAGCTGCAAATATGTTGAACATGGTTGGCTTTATCGACCCTGCTCAAGTTAGTGCCAACGTAGGGTCATTAACTGAGAGATCACGTTTGGTAGCCAATCAACTTCAAAAGATAGATGGAGAATAGATTTTCCTTATGCCTTACAGTCTAGGGTTAGTCTCCTTAACAGGATTTTGTTTGTATGATGCAATGCGTATAAAACTATTTAACCTTTATATTAATTTTGTGCAGCCGTCATTGGGTCTTGTTCATTGTGAGAGCAAAGAAGGAAACTGTCTATTTTCTGGATCCTCTGCCCGGAAATCGAGTGGTTGATGAGGAGGGCAAAAACATATTGAACAATGCTATCAAAATGTATAATTCACACATAGGCAGACAAGGCCGTAAAGCAACCATTTGGAAAACTCTACCAGGCACACTAAAGCAACCAAGCAGTGTAGAATGTGGCTATTATGTCATGCGCTTCATGAGAGACATCATCATGGATCCTTCCCTGGAGTTTGAGAAGATGGTAAGAAGAAAATTTTCAGATTTATTTTATATGGTTTTTTGTATTATCAACAACGGTCCTTTAAAAATACCTGTCGTTGCATCGATATACTACGTCGGTTATGAAAAATAGCGTCGTCTGTGATTGAATTTTTGTTTATTTATAAAGCTTAATAATCATTGTTTATGGATTGCAATTTGCGAAAGGAAAAGTCAAGTGTCATACCCCCAAGCAGCCATTGATGAAGTTAGGAAAGAATGGGCAGAGTTTGTTTGCCTTCATATGGAGTAGAGGATTTTTAGAACACTTAACATTTTTATATAATGTACACATTTTGTGAGAATTAGTAAAGTTTTTGTACAAATTTTGTTAGAATTAGACAAGTTTTTGTACAAATTTTGTCTATAATATACATCCTTTTTTTCCTTGAAAATGTGTTGAGGTTTTCGTTATTTAAAAAAAAAGAAATTGCGTAACCAACGTGTAATAACGTTCCAACGACATAATTATATCAAACACCGTCGTCCTATGGAGTACAAACGTTTGTTAAAATTAAAATGAGAGGAATAAAAAACACGACTGTACATTACAGACGACGTCTAAAGCTAGTATAGGTGACGTTTAATGCATGTTCCATTTATTACAACCGACGTTGTACAAAATAACAACGTCATCGTTTGAAACAAATCGGACGTAAAAGGATATTTAGACGACGCTCTTAGTGACAGAGATGACGTGGTAATTAAATTACACGGCGACACCTTTTTAGTTTACGTCGTGATATATAGTTTGTACGTCGGTGACAGCCATTAAACGACGGTTTTTTATACAAATAAGTCGTTTATTATAATTTACAACATCGTTATTTTATGAGAGACGACGTCGTTTGTTTGTGTTTATTTCTATTTAATTCAAAATATTCATAATAAATTTAAAATAGATCAAAAAATGCAACGTCAACTCCTATGAAGTCATTGATATATTTTCTTCCCCCTAAAGCTTAAAAAAAATGTGATCGATTTATAATTGTATATTATTTCTTACCCTTCTAGCTTATGATTTGGTTATGTTTTTGAGTTAAACTTGTGCTTTTAATCCTTTTTGTGTTTATCTTTCAGTTAATTGAGCTTTAGGTAACAATGATGGATTTGGAGAGCATAATTCATGCAATTCAAGCATGTTAAGGCCTAATTTGGATGAATGGATGAAGAGCTTAAAGACAAATTCTTCATTTTGGCTACAACCCCCTGCCAGTCCAGTTCTGTAGGTCACATTGAAAGCTTTGTTTCAGCAACCTACATAGCTCGAATGAGGCCACATTCTTCATGAAATTTGTTCCAATGGGTGTGTACTATAACATATCCAACATTCAGCCCCATTGGATAAATCTGGAGTCCGTTACCTAGCAAACACAGAACCATGCTGAGGATGGATCTTATCAGCGCGGAAAATGAGTTAGCAATTTGTTTCGGCCTTAACTTCTTCCTCCGACCTTGGATTGGCCCAAATAACATATGGCTGGAAAGAAGACATTCTGAACTTCAACCATTCAAGATTTTCTAATACAAGTGCATCAACCATTTCAGATTTTATAAAACAAGTGTTGTATGCATTAGTCTTATTGAATTCAGATTTTCACTTCCCCAAACACTTTCTTCACCAAATTCTCCAAGTTCTCAAACACCTTTCTCTCAATTCCCTAAGTTCTCAAACTCTCCAAGTTCACAAACATTCTCCAAATTTCCCAAACACTTTCTTCTCCCTTCTCAAAGCTTTCAAACACAATTCTCATTCTCTTCCAAAATCCTCAACGTTCTCAAAATACCTCTCTACTTTCTTCTCCAAAAGCCCCCATTTTCTTGAACACTTCCCAAACACTCCTCTCTTCTCTTTCTCAAACACATCTCTCCTCTCTTCCAAAAGTCTCAATGTTCTTAAGTGTTGTACAAAACCTTTTTGTTTCTTTTGTTTTCATTTATGTTTTGTAGGAAAACTGAGTTGGATCATTCAATCACCAATCCCTGTGGAATCGACCTCGCACTTACATACGCTAAACTACCAACGGTTCGTGCACTTGCGAGTATCACAAGTTGAGGATGCAGTTGAACCCATTTTGGTCCAGCTGTATCTACGCAACAAGTTTTGGCGCCGTTGCCCGGGATCGGTAACATTGTTTGATTCTATTTGGTTTTCCTACTTTTTATTTATTTTTATCTTTTTCATAACTAGACAGTTTCATGTTTTAAAGTTAATGGCGTTAATTGACAAGTTGTGTTTGTAGTCCAACGGACAAGGACAATTGCCTGACAAGCAAGAGAACTGGGTTTGAGTCCCAGCTTACACAACACCCAAAAACAAAAAGGTTCAAGTAGCATGTTGATTATTTCTAGTTTATGGTTTCATTCACTTGCTCTTAATTAAATATCTTGTTCAAGTTTATATAAACACCATATGACTCTTGGACTGATTAGTGAATGAATGGGTAGATATTGAAGACAAACACCATGTTTAAATTCTACTTGGTTCTTTATTGTTCTTCTTGTTCTTAATGGGTTCGGAATTTGTGTTTAGACTAAACATCATAGCTAAATATATTTTCTGAATACTTGATTAAAACCACACACCATATGGATAATCATATTTGAGAAAGAACGAACTTCATAAGCTAGTTTGATTTACTTTGTTGCTTGTTACTTTGAAGCATGAAATTGGACGTGTGTTGATTTTCCTTTCCATTTTAGTTTTTATTTCCTAATCCTTAAATTACGTTTCAAGTTTTCTGTGTTTGTTTTAGCAAGTAATGTCAGCTTAATAAAAATGGAGAGAGATGGTAACCTCAATCATAAGAATGGGGAGTGTGGAGTAGTGGGAGAAGTCGCGACCTCTAAGTGCATCCATGCTCGACCTAATCGCTTCAAGGGGGAGTATTCCAATCTTTTCTCTTTAGTTGTTTTGTTATTATTTTAGTAATTTCAATTTTCTATTTCTTTTATTAAAAAATTAAAAAGATTTTTTATATGAGCTGACTTATGGTAACTCCAGTGAGCGTCTCCGTCAATATAGTGTCTAGGAGTTCTTTAGGTGACACCTTCGGTGTCTAAGAAGTTTGGGTTTTAAGTGGGACCTTTGTGACCCCTCCAACCTTCCCGGATCCCCTGGCTGTGTTTTCTGAGGCCCTTAACTGGTCATCCATGAGTTGCTTGTATATTTGTGTGTTTTAAAAAAAACAAACAAACAAAACAAAAAAAATTTTAAAAATTGAAATTTGAGTTTTTATTTATTTTTCCTTGTAAATTGCAATTTGGAACTTCTTTGTTTTTTTTCTTTGTGTGGTCAGTTAGTTGTAAATAATAATAAATTTTAAAAAAAAATCAATTTGAAACTTCTTTGTTTTCTTTTTTTTGTTTTGTTAAGTTAATTTATGTGTTTATTTACGTGATGTGGTTAGTTAGTTTATTTGTGAGTGTTAAACACACATTTTTTATTTCACTCAAACATTACAAACAAAGAAAAAAAAAGTAAAAAAATTAAAAAAGAAAAAGAAAAAAAAACAACCAAAAAAAAAACATTCAAGTAAAAATAAAAACAACTTCTTCCTCTTCATGTTCATCTTCATCTTCATGGCATGCCTCTGTTATCTCTTACTTGCAGAATCTCAGCAGCTCCACATGGTCCTCATTTTTTCTCTCCAGTGCTTCCACGTGCTGATTGGCAAGGAGAGGCTTCTGGAGTCCGCCACCATAGCCTTCAAGGAAGCTACTTCCTCGCTCAGCGCGGCACACTCCCGTGTCCTCGCCAATAATCGCATGCCCAAGTTGGTAGCCGAGACTGCATGGAGCACCGTTAAATTGTGGGACTCCTCCACCGCTGCTTTGTCAGACCTCTTTGCCACATGGAGATGATCTGTCGGTGTGAGCTTGCTGCCAATCATGCCTTCCAGGAGCAGCACTGCTTTGTTCGACACTGCCTCAGAAAAGTTCGGTATTACCTCAGCAAAGTTTGAGGCCGTACCGTGATGATATGTGGAGTTTGGGAAGACAAGGTTTGGACGAGCCCTTATCTGCGCATTCGGTGGCGCAAGGGACAATTCAAGGTTGAGATCATCAAGGTGAGTGCATGAAGATGCCATTGTTTTGTTTCAGGATTTTTTGATGTTTTTCTCTAATTTGCAGGAAGAAATGCGGGGTGCTCTTCTACTTCACCGAGATAAGTTTAAATAGATTTATATAGACGAGGGAGCCGAAAGCACTTCGGATCTCGAGGGTGCTATCATGTGCTCCTTTCTCTCGGATCCCTTCATTTCTACCGCAAATTGCGAGCGCGTTTTTAAAAAAAAGGGAGCATGTCTACACTTTCACTTACTTTTACCTCCCAGTTTTCTGATGTTTGTGTTTTTGCTTTTTCAGTTGTTATTTTATTTTATTTTATTTTTTCTTTTTCAATTGTTTTCTTCTTGTTTGTCAGGTTTCTCAAGAATTTAATTTGAAGAAGAGACAAAATTAAAGATGCGTCTTGGACACCTGGTGCAAGAATCCCAACTCTTCTTTTAAATTCTTGTTTGAATTCAGTGTTTATTTCAGTTTTTGTTAATTTTTTTTTTATTTTTGTAGTATAATTTAAAACTCATAGGATATTCTTTGAAGGAGCTAAACTTTTGGTAACTCCAGTGAGCAACCACAGTCTATACAGTGTCTAGGAGTTCTTTAGGCGGCACCTTCGGTGTCTAAGAAGTTTGGGTTTTAAGAGGGACCATTGTGACCCCTCCAACCTTCCCGGATCCCCTGGATGTGTTTTCTGAGGCCCTTAACTGGTCATCCTTAAGTTTTTCTCTTAAAAGAAAAAACAGTTACTTGTGTGTTTACTTAACTAAAAATAAAAATGCATGTTTGGGTTTTCATGTTTTTGTTTGATCGTCGTTCTTTAAATTTAGGGTCAATTGTCTCTTTGAAATAGCATAACGTTTTTATTTCCCATTTAAAAAGAAAAAAAAACATACACTTTAAAATTAAATAAATAAAAACTGAAATCATTTCTTCTTGGCGATCGGTGTCTCGACCATAGGAGCTTTTAGTTTGGCCCTCTGGCTGTCCTCTTCCGGGGCTTCACGCACAGCCTCTTGGGGCTCATCACTTGAGCTCCCAAAGATCGCAATCTTAGCTTCAGCGTAACTACTCTCTCGCGATCTGGTTTCTTGCGTTTACCCGGTCGGTCTAGGTCTTCCAGCTGTTTTCGCATGTCGCGAGAGTACAACTCTACCATCTTTGATAGGTTCTTATTCTCGTCTCGCAATACTTCTAGCTGGTGTCGATTCACCTCCACTATCCTTGCCCTCTCCCTTTTCAAGCTTTTTATAGCACTCTGACACTCTTCAACCATACTTCGCTCCGCCGCTCACTGACCTTTCAGCACCTCTACCTCATGGGACTTCGCAAGTAGGCGATGACCCAAACTAGCGACACATGCTGTACTCTCTGCACGCTCAGTGCCAGGGCATCGCTCGTGACCCGGTTGTCATCCCTTGTCCCGAACACACGTATATCTTTAGGAGTCACTAAATTTCTGCCCACTCCAATGACAACATCGTTGTCGAGGAGTATTGAGTCAGCTCCTGTCACAGGCCCCGTGCGGAGGCAAAGTAGGGCATCCATACTGGTGCTACTGCTTGGCCTCGTGTTTGAGTCGGTGGAGCTAGGTTGAGATCCAAGGAAAAGGGGTAGGAAGAAGCCATTTGATTTCTCACTTTTTTTTTCTCTCTTTTTCTTGCTTGTTTTCTCTTTTGTGTGTTTTTACGTTTGTGTTTTTCCCCTTCTTTTTCTTTCTTATAGATGTAGTCTTTGACAAACCCTAGCCATCGCAGCATTTCTGAATCTCCAGCATTCCTCCAGTCCCACAACCTTCTCACTTTCCAACCGTACCCAACTCATTTATCTCGACATGTCTTTTCTAAACGGACGCGTTCATTAAAAGTCTTCGCGCCTTTCCATGAGCCCGTAATTTCAGCTTGTGAAATCTACGGTGCTTCAATCCGTCGACACGTGGCTCCTGCTTTCTGCCGTGACTATCCATGAGACGACATCAGGGACCACATTCCCTCTTTTTAGAAATCCCGCTTTGCGCTCATAATTCACGTTTTATCTTTTTAAGGAAAAAAAAAATTAAATTTAAACGTGTGGGCTTCAGATTTCAGGTTGGGTTGGGTTTTACCGTTGTTGGGTTAATTTCATTTTGGGCTGGGCTTTCAATTGTTTGGGTTTCAGTTTGTGTAAGACTATCTGTTAGGGCTTACTGTTTTGAGTGTTTTACTGTGTCGTCTTTTTTTTATTTTATATTTTATATTTTATATTTGTTTGATTGTTTTGTAATTTTTATTTTGTAATTGTTTTATTTTATTTTTGTATGTTTTGTGATTTTTTATTTGCTTTAATACCTTTCATTTGTTGTTATGACATTGTTTGTGGCTAATTTTTAAACATTGAGGACAATGTTCATTTCTAGGTTTAGGGGTATTGGAGTTTAGCATGTATTATTTTTTTTCTTAATTAAAAAAAAAAAATTGCTTGTTTTTCTTCTATTTGAGTCTTGTTTTGTTTTTGAGTCACTTTCCGAACACTTATGATGAGATAGTGATAAATGTTTGCATGACTTAAATAAAAATTGGATTTCATTTTATTTTAGTGTTTCTTTCTTTATAAAAATTAAAAATTAAAAATTTCTAAAAAAAAAAAAAAATTGGCATTGTTCTATCATAATATGTTTGAAACATTCTTTACACTTGCCATTGGTTTCATAATTTTCCAATTAAAGGATTTGCATGATCTAAAGAATTGTATGAAGCATAAATTAGACTTATATAACCAACCATATAAAGTGAGCTTTTGAGCCTTGTACTTCAATTCATGAGTGTTATACATGTACTCTTATTTTCTTGTCATCAAAGTTGTTGTTTGATCTCATTATTCATTGATTTGGTTGAACATTTAAAAGTCATTCATTCTTGTCCAATTTGATTTCATGACATTTAAAGAAATGATATTAAGGCCTTCTTTGGATCGTTTGTGCCTTTCAAGCTAACCTTATGCATGCTTAAGCATGATTTTCCATTGTTAACCATTTTGAGCCTACATGTAAACCTTTTCTTTCATTTAACCAATTTTATGTCCTCGTCTTAGCCTGAAAAACAAATATTTACCTTTCTAAGGAACTCATGAGCTTTAATTGGGATGTGTTTTTCATACTAAGTTTGGGAATGGGTGTTACATTTCGAAAAAAAAAATCACACAATTGGTGAAAGAAAAGAGAAAAGTGGTGGTTGGTAGAAATTTCATTTTTGGGCCTTCCAAATAATTGGTGTTTGTTCAATTAAAGGAAAGGAGTATGAATCATTGTAAATGAAGGTATAAGGAGTTTTGATCATGTAAAAGAAAAAATCTAATCGTGATGATTCGAAGTCTTGTAAACAATTGTTTTATGCTCTTATATTGCGAGTTCCTCGGACTTTGTATTATCCATACCTTTCATTTCTTACTCACCATACACCCTTGGCCCAATTACAACCTTTACTAAAGACCTAAATTGATCTTAAATGTCATGTGGTTGAATTGCATCCATTTTCTTACTTTTAAGTGTTTGGCATCCTTCTTGAGATCATATTAATGCAAGTTCTTCATCTTTATATTTCGAGTTAAGTCCTTATGGTTTAACTCTAATCTCATGTTTATAACCGAGTGTTGCATTATAGCCCTCTTCTGAGTGATTCATTTGTGAGAGGACAACTTTGGTAAGATTTGAAGTTGAACTTGTGCTTTTTATGACTTTTGAAATTGTGTGAAAACTAAGATTGGGGAATTTGTTGCATTTGGCTATCACACTACTACACTTTGAGCATATTATGTTTTGAACTTTGCCGCTTTGTAATTAATGTCTAAAATTGAGTTTTTATTGTTAAAAACTTTTGAGTCATGTGCATGAGTCATTTCTCTTCAGAAAATGTTCGGAAAAATTGTTTTGAGTTCGTTTTATTTTTGTAATTGTTTTCTTTATATTTGTTTTTTGTTTTGTTTTTGTTAATGTATTTGCGTTTGTGTTTGTTTTTGTTTTTGGTTTTGTTTAAGGACTAACAAATCTAATAAGTTTTCTAACCATTGTGTTTTGTAGAGTTAGAAAAACGTTTGTGGGTATTGTACCTGTTAAACCCTCAGGAGACACAACTCCTCCTACTAGGGATGCGTAGAGGTTTAAAGGCTTGTTGCATATGCTAAATGCAATCGAGTTACCTACGAAAGTGGTCTCGTTAACTTCTTGTTTTTTTTTTATCAGTGTTTTCTTTTTTGTTTTGCTCGAGGACTAGCAAAATCTAGGTTTGGGGGTATTTGATCGATTTATAATTGTATATTATTTCGTACCCTTCTAGCTTATGATTTGGTTATGTTTTTGAGTTAAACTTGTGCTTTTAATCCTTTGTGTTTATCTTTCAGTTAATTGAGCTTTAGGTAACAATGATGGCTTTGGAGAGCATAATTCATGCAATTCAAGCATGTTAAGGCCTAATTTGGATGAATGGATGAAGAGCTTAAAGACAAATTCTTCATTTTGGCTACAGCCCCCTGTCAGTCCAGTTCTGTAGGTCACATTGAAAGCTTTGTTTCAGCAACCTACATAGCTCGAATGAGGCCACATTCTTCATGAAAGTTGTTCCAATGGGTGTGTACTATAACATATCCAACATTCAGCCCCATTGGATAAATCTGGAGTCCGTTACCTAGCAAACACAGAACCATGCTGAGGATGGATCTTATCAGCGCGGAAAATGAGTTAGCAATTTGTTTCGGCCTTAACTTCTTCCTCCGACCTTGGATTGGCCCCAATAACATATGGCTGGAAAGAAGACATTCTGAACTTCAACCATTCAAGATTTTCTAATACAAGTGCATCAACCATTTCAGATTTTATAAAACAAGTGTTGTATGCATTAGTCTTATTGAATTCAGATTTTCACTTCCCCTAGGCCTATAAATAGGGAAGTTCTCTAAGCTTGTAATAACACCCCAGGGGGGAGCTCTCAAGCACTTCTCTAGAGCTCCCTTCCCTTCTCTCCCTCAAATTCTCTTAGTTTCCCTTTGTAGTTTCTCAATTGTTGTAATAAGATCCTTCTATTAAATTTTCTTTTTATTAAATCTCCAAACACTTCTCTATTCTCTTTCAAAGTTCTCCATGCTCTCAAACATTTCCCAAACACTTTCTCTTCCAAAATTCTCAAAGTCCCCAAACACTTTCTTCACCAAATTCTCCAAGTTCTCAAACACCTTTCTCTCAATTCCCTAAGTTCTCAAACTCTCCAGTTCACAAACATTCTCCAAATTTCCCAAACACTTTCTTCTCCCTTCTCAAAGCTTTCAAACACAATTCTCATTCTCTTCCAAAATCCTCAATGTTCTCAAAATACCTCTCTACTTTCTTCTCCAAAAGCCCCCATTTTCTTGAACACTTCCCAAACACTCCTCTCTTCTCTTTCTCAAACACATCTCTCCTCTCTTCCAAAAGTCTCAATGTTCTTAAGTGTTGTACAAAACCTTTTTGTTTCTTTTGTTTTCATTTATGTTTTGTAGGAAAACTGAGTTGGATCATTCAATCACCAATCCCTGTGGAATCGACCTCGCACTTACATACGCTAAACTACCAACGGTTCGTGCACTTGCGAGTATCACAAGTTGAGGATGCAGTTGAACCCATTTTGGTGCAGCTGTATCTACGCAACAAAATGCAATTTGAGTAATACAAATTTAAAATGACCACCCAAAAAAAACTTGTTTTGATGAGTCACAACATCGCTTATAGTTTGATGGTTTAGGGTTTAGGGTTTAGGGGGTTAAAGGTTTATTTTTGGGGTTTAGGGTTTGTGGTTGTTATATATTAGACCGTAAAACCATAAACCCTTTTCTAAAATTATTTTTTAAAAATATATAATTTAGGGTTTAGGGTTTAGGGTATTATTTTTTAACGACAGTGTTTTTGTTTTTAGTCGATGATTTACGAAGTGCGCTTTCTAAACCGGCGTTCCTTTAAAATGACGTTGTACACGAATAACAACGTCATCGATTTTTTAAAAAAATGTAAAAGGTTATTCAAACGACGCTATTGGTTCAATAGACGACGTGGTTTGTTTGAAATAAACGGCGTTAAGTTCAGTGTCTGAGTCATGGAATACTGTTTTTACGTCGGTTTTGGTGAAACTTTCGCCATGGTTTCGCTTTTAAACGACGTCCTTTTTACAAGTAAGTCGTTTATTACAATTTACAACATCTTTATTTTCTTAACGCCGACATTGTTTGTTGGTGTTTGTAAGAATATTTTATTATTTTAAATTCAAAATATTCATAATAAATTTAAAATAAATCCATAAAAATGCAACGTCAACTCCTATGAAGTCATTGAGATATTATCTTCCCCCTTAAGGTTAAAAAAATGCAGTTTGAGTAATACAAATTTAAAATGACCACAAAAAAAAATATTTGTTTTTATGAGTCACAATATCACTTATAGTTTGATGGTTTAGGGTTTAGGGGGTTAAAGGAATATTTTTGGGGTTTAGGTTTTTTGGTTTAGATATTTTTGGCCCTAAAACCCTAATCCCTTTTCCAAAATTATTTTTTTTTTTAAAAATAATTTGTGTTTGCTTTATTAGGGTTTAGGGTTTAGGGTTTAGGGTATATTTTTTTATTTAATTTTCTGTTCATTCCACCCATCGCGCACCAGTTCGAATCCCAACAAAACCAAAACCCACTTATTTAAATAGTTTCTCATATGTCAGTTTTTTTGTTGCGTCGTAAGGAGTTACCACGACACATTTCGTGTAATAAGCGTCATATTTCATTTTTAGTTTTGACGACGATTTTTTGTTTTGCGTCGTAAATAGTTTTACCAAGACGTCTTTAATGTAATAAGCGTCATGTTTAATTTGAAATTTTAAAGACGGTTGTTTTTTTTTCCGTCGATGTTTTAAAGAGCACGCTTTCTAAAAAATTTCGCCACGACCTAAAATTTTCAGATTTTGCTCCAAGTCTTATACTTGTAACCCTGAACCCTAAAATTTTCAGATTTCGCTCTAAATCCCCTTAACATTTCGCTCTCTCACTTCAACTCTAATTCAAAGTTGGGCTCTCCAGGCTCCGTCGAATCCAAGTAGGCCATAATTTGTGAGCTCTGCCTACCCTGTAAGTACAAACCCTTATTTTCCCCTAGTAAATTCATTGAATGATATTCAGTTGTTTTGCTAAAGGGTTTTAGATATATGTTTTGCGATCTTTTAATGTTGTCGGAGGTATGGGTTCATGTATTTTTTGTTTAATGTTTTCATGATCAATCGGGAATGGATTTAATGTTGTCTGAATTTTAATTACTCTCTGTTATGTTGAATCGGGAATGGATTTAATGTTTTCATGCTTAGTATATGTTGGTTTCATGCTTAGTATACGTGTTCTTAATACCCAACATAAAAATTAATGTATATGTTGTGTTCTTAATAGGGTTTTGGGTTCTTGAAAATAAACTGGGATTTCGACCATTGTGAATGCTTTTTTAGGCATACGACGACGGTTTTTTAACAAACCGTCGTATGTAGTTTTATATACGATGGTTTTCTTTAACTACCGTCGTGGTTCAATTTGTTTGCTTTTGTTTTTTTGTTAGCATTAGACGACGCTTGTTGAAAATCCGTCGTCTATATATGTCCAATACGTCCCGTTTTTGTTTAAAAATCGTCGTCTGCATACTATATTACCTGCTATTAAAACCCTATATAATTTTCTATAGTGATGGTCATTGCTTGTCTTTTCACTTTATTATAGATAATAGGGTATAGTGTCGGAGATGGATAAGTCATGGATGCACTAGGATAGAAGATCGAAGGCATATGAGTTAGGGGTGGAAGCATTTTTGAACTTTTCTGTAGAAAATCTTCTAACTACAACACATATCCGTTGTCCATGTGTTAAATGTGTGAATTTGAAATTGTTTGGGGTTGGAATTATAAGGGATCACTTATACTTTAATGGAGTTGACCAAAGCTATAAGAATTGGACATTTCACGGAGAACCTTGGGAAGCAACTACTAATGCTAGTAGAAATGTTGAAGAAGATGATGACCATAGTAGGTACAGTTTTGTGTCTGAAGAAATAGAGATGGATGATAATGATTTTGGTGATTCTGGATCCGATCCTTATGAGTTTGCCAATGTGATTGGGGATGGAGATCAACCATTGTACCATGGTTGTAGAAAGTACACGTCGTTATCGGCATTAGTGAAGTTGTATAATTTGAAGGCAAAACATGGGATGAGTGATGTCTGTTTTCAGAAATTATTGATACTTCAAGGCGATTTTCTTCCAGAAGGAAATACAATACCGGCCTCTATGTATGAGGCAAAAAAGACTTTGTGTGCATTGGGGCTGAGTTATGAGAAAATTCACGCATGCCCCAATGATTGCATCTTGTATAGGAAGGAGTATGAAGATTCAACTAATTGTCCTACTTGTGGTATCTCAAGGTGGAAGGAAGGCAAAGATTCAATCTTGAAAAAGGGTGTGCCAGCGAAGGTGGTGTGGTATTTTCCTCTAATTCCAAGGTTTAAAAGGATGTTTCAATCACATGAGACAGCTAATAGTTTGACTTGGCATGCTGCTAGAAAATCAATTGACGGTCAGATGTCTCATCCGGCGGATTCCCCGTCTTGGAAACTTCTTGATGATAAATGGCCCGAGTTTGGTAATGAGCCGACAAACTTGAGATTGGCTCTTTCATCTAATGGATTCAATCCCCACAGTTCTCTAAGTAGCAGATATAGTTGTTGGCCAGTTATCTTAGTTACATATAATCTCCCACCATGCCTGTGGATGAAATGAAAGTTCATGATGTTGACCTTATTGATTTCCGGTCCTAAATAACCCGGAAATGATATAAACGTCTACTTGGAGCCTTTGATTGATGATTTAAAATCTTTGTGGGATGGGATTAGAGGAGTGTATGATGCACATAATGGAGAATACTTTACACTTAGAGCTGCATTAATGTGGACAATTAATGATTTCCCCGCCTATGGAAACTTATCTGGTTGTGTTGTTAAAGGATATAAAGCTTGTCCAATATGTGGCAATGATACACCTAATCACAGGTTGAAAAATGGCCACAAAATTTGTTACATTGGGCATAGAAAATGGTTACCAATCAATCATCCATATAGGAGCCAACATGCAGCTTTTAATGGGAAACTTGAATATGGCACGCCTCCCGAGCCATTAACCGGAGAAGAAGTGCTGCATATGGTTGAAGATGGTGACAGAGTTTGTTGGAAGAAGAAATCAATATTCTTTGATCTTGAGTATTGGAAATACCTTCCTGTGAGGCATGTCCTGGATGTTATGCACATTGAGAAGAATGTTTGCGATAGTATCATTGGTACATTGTTGGAGATCCTTGGAAAAAATAACGATGGGATTGCTGCTCGATTAGATTTATTGAACATGGGGGTCAAAACTGATTTGCAACCCGAGTATGGAGAAAGACGTACTCGTTTGCCTCCCGGGCCTTGGAATTGTCAAGAGCAGAGAGAGAGCGGTTTGCAATTCTTTCTATGGTATGAAGGTCCTTGAAGGTTATTCTTCAAATATAAAAAATCTTGTATCTTTACAAGATTCAAGAATTCTTGGCCTTAAATCACATGATTGTCATATCTTAATGCAACAATTGCTCCCTGTGGCAATTCGTTCTGTTTTGGAGAAGCCTGCAAGGTATGCAATAACTCATTTGTGCTTCTTCTTCAATGCTATATGTGCAAATACGGTTGATGTTTCCAATCTAGATAAGTTGGAAGAAGATGTAGTAGTTACTTTGTGTTTGCTTGAGAAGTACTTTCCCCCTTCATTCTTTGATATCATGGTTCATCTTGTCAGAGAAGTTCGTCTATGTGGGCCAGTATATTTTAGATGGATGTATCCGTTTGAAAGATATATGAAAGTGCTAAAGGGGTATGTTCAGAATCGTACTCGTCCCGAAGGTTGCATTGCTTGAGCGATATATAGCTGAAGAAGCTGGAGAGTTTTGTACTGAGCATTTATCTGATGTTAGGACAGTTGGAGTGCCTTCAAGCCAAAAGATGGGAGTTTCAAAGCCATTATCAGGTTGCACAGTGAGCTTAGTTGATCGGGACCTGTTGAACCAAGCACATCTATATGTCTTGGAGAATACAGAGGAAGTCCTACCTTATATCGAGTATGTATGAGTTTTATTCTTTAAGTTTCCATTTTAAATTATTTCTTATGTTTATCTTATATGTTTGGGACCATAATGCTTTAATTTGCAGGTTCAAAGTGAACTTAATGAGGAAGACAATCATGGCGTATCAGAAAATTTAAGGTGGCTAGCAACTGGTCCAAACATGGCAGTGCCATCATATAGGAGCTATCTTATTAAAGGTATTAAATTTAACATTAAGGCACAAGATTATGTGCGGACAGTTCAAAATAGTGGAGTTTATTTACTTGCACATACCATGCAAGTTGCTAGTGCCAAGGATAAAACCCAATTCTCTCAAATTTGGGACCTTGACTACCAAAAGTTTACAATCCCAGTCTTTAGGTGTGATTGGATAGATAGTACTTCTGGTCTTGTAGTCGACGAACTTGGATTTACCCTTGTAGATTTGAGTAAAATTGGACATAGGAATGACCAATTTGTTTTGGCTTCTCAAGTCAAACAAGTATTTTTTGTTGACGACCCGATGCATCGTGGTTGGTCGGTAGTGTTATCAATACCTAATATAATGATGTTATTGGTGATGATGTCTTAGGAGATGTGAGAATTGAGTGTGAGCCATTTACTAGAGGGATGCCAAATGTTGACACAATTGATGAACTGGTGGGTGAGTTTGGGAGTCAAAATATTCGAGACGGGTGTGAAGATATATGGATTGAATGATGCTTATCTAATTTATGAAATTACTTATGCCCTAAACGGCAGTGTAAGACATTAATTTTGTAATATATTGTAATGTGTTTTCTTCACTCTCATTATTCAGGTTTTGGCCACAAAACAATCAGTACAAAAAATACTGGTTCAAGATTACAAACAGAACGGTCCTGATAAAAATGTGAAAAACGGGCGTCCGTTTTAATAAAATTGTCATAAAAAAATGACGTTTTGTAGCATTCAACGACCGCAATGTATTTATCGACGTCTTAAAGCAACGTAAGAATGAAGAACCACGACGCTATTGTGAAACAGTTATTAAGGATATCACGTCGGAGAAGCATAAAGAGCCGACATGTAATTGCAAATAACACGACTCCAATCCCATAATACCGACGTCTAAAAGACGAGATATCTAACCTGAACGTTACAAAAGACGACGTCTTAGATTATGAACTCGTCCGTATCAACTCAAAAATCGTCGTTTTAAATTTTACCATGTCGCTTGTTCTCTCATAAACGAAGTGGAAAAGGATTAATTCACGACGGTATTTGAAATCCATTGGTAAATTTGTCGACGTAAAGGGATATTTGGACGTCGTTCCTTTACAAAAACAACGTTATATGAATGTATCCACGTCTCTTTTCTTATGATCATGTCGTTAAAATGACTTTACACGGCGAATATCCCAGGAACCGGCCGGATGATACACCGAACGTGCATTTACTTAGATTCAACTTCATGCGATACTAGCGGAGCAAGCTGAATGCCTCAGTGAAGTTCTTGATGTGGTCTGCTCGCTTAAGGGCTTTGACCAGCATGTCGTCCACGTAGACTTCCATGGTCTTGCCGATCTGCTCCTTGAAAATTTTATTCACGAGCCTTTGGTATGTTGCTCCAGCATTCTTCAGCCCAAAGGGCATGACCTTGTAACAGTAGGTCCCTCTCTCGATGATGAAAGAGGTCTTCGCCTTGTCATCCTCGTGCATCAGGATTTGGTTATAGCCTGAGTAAGTGTCCATGAAGCTGAGCAGCTGATTGCTGGAGGTTGAATCCACGAGCTAGTTGATTCTCGGCAGTGGGATGTTGTCTTTAGGGCAAGCTTTGTTGAGGTCGGTGTAATCGACGCAAACTCTCCACTTGCCCTTTTCTTGTTTCGCCACCAGAACAACGTTGGCCAGCCATTCTGAGTAGGAGACCTCTTCAATGAAGCCAATAGCTAGAAGCTTTCGATCTCGGCTTCGATGATCGCAACTCGCTCTGGAGTAGAGTTGGATCTCTTCTGCACCACGGGTTTGCTGCGGGGTTGACATAGAGTCGGTGACAAATGATGTTCGGGTCGATGCTAGGCATGTCAAATGGCGACCATGCGAACATGTCTTTGTTGTTCTGGAGGAAGGTGGTCAGCTCCACCTTCTCGTCTAGGCTTAGGCGTGAGCCGATCCACACTTTTTTGTCTGGCTGGTCAGGATTGAGGGGTACTAACTCAACGTCTTCCTCAGGCTTCCAACCTTCTTCAAGGGAGCCTTCCAGGAAGATTCCCTCGTCTCGATCCTTCTCGTCTGGATTCTGGCGTGAGCTGATCTACGCTTCTTTGTCTGCGGGGGCCAAGATTAGGGGGTACTAACTAAATGTCATCCTCAGGCTTCCAACCATTTTCAAGGAAGTCTTCCGAGTGAATTCCCTCACCTTGATCCTAGCTCCTTAATTGCTATTTTGAGGTAACAACTCCTCTCCCGTTCGGGATTGCTTTTCCTGGGAGTGTGTCCTGCCATGTCAGTAGCTTGCATTACCTGGTGTGAACTTGCAACTGCTTGCTCTTCTTGAGCCCTTGGGCTATGCATCTCCTCGCCATGACCTGGTCACTATTGATCTGCCCGATCCCACCCCCAGGGATGGGGTAGCAGATCTTCCTGGTGTAGAGCAGATGTGATGGCTTCGATCTTGTTGATCCATGGTCGGCCCAAGATTCCGTTGTAGGGAGAGACCTCGTCGATGACCATGAAGGTTTGTGAGCAGACCACTGGGGGTGAGTGGCGTCATTGAAGCCGGTGAGTGATTTGGCAAGTTTGCTGATCTTGGGCTTCAATCCCATCTATTGGATAACAGATAGTTGCAGGATATTGGCTGCGTTGCCCTCGTCCACGTGAACTCGCTTGATCACAGCTTGTTCAATTTGGATGCAAATTACTAGGGCATCATTATGCGGCAGATCAAGCCCGATCAAGTCCTTCTTCTGAAAGCCGATGATGGGTGTATCTGCAATGATTGGTACGCCAGTTGTGACTTGGGAGACATAAGTCGCCTGCGCGATCTTTCTCTTGCGCTCCTCGGTGTTCAGCCCGACTCCTGGGAGTCAGCTAGTATGGTGTTGATCCGTATGAATTTTTAGGGAGGTTCCTTGGCAGCCGCATCACGATCCTCGACCTCCTGGATGGCCTTCTTTGCGACGAATTCTATGCAATGGCCGTCTCTGACCAGCTCCTCAAGGTGCTTTTTCCAGGTGTTGCAGTTGTTTGTGTAATGACCGTGCTCCCCTTGGAATGCGCAGGATTTTCCTGGCGTCCCTCCTAGTGGGGTCTCCCCTCATGGGTGGCGGTCTTCTCACCCACGGCTTGTCCTTCACTTGTGCCAGGACCTGGTGGATTGGGATAGTGAACTCAGTGAAGGTTCCTGTTTTCGAGCCTTCTTCTTGGGGTCGTGATCTGTGCTTGTCTCTGGCTTTGGGCTCGAACTTGTTGTTCTTTTGGCCCACCTGCCTTGTTGGGTGATCAGCTTGCTTGCTGGCTTTCTTCGCCGCAATACGGTCATCGTCCCAAAGTGCGTAGCGCTCTCCTGTCGCGAAGACCTCTCCCAAGGTTTGTCTTGGAGTTATGGCCAGCTCATGGTACAACTCGTGTTCGGTTGGCAAGCCCTTCTTAAAAGCTGAGGATGCAACTTGGTCATTGCATCCTATGATGTTCGCCTTCTCAGCCTTAAATCATTTGAGGTAGTCTCGAAGAGACTCGTCTGGTTTCTTGTGCAGGTTGAACAAGTGGTATGCATGCTTTCTGACCGTCTTGTAGGAGGTGTACTCCTTTGTGAAGATGAGGGCAAACTCCTTGAAGTTGTCTATCGACGTGGATGGTAGAGTGTGGAACCAGTCTTGAGCTGCTCCTTGCAGAGTCATCGCGAACACTTTGCACATCAGGCGTCGTCTGCATTGTATAGGATCATAGCGTTCTTGAAGTGCCTCAAATGGCTCTCTGGGTCAGAGTCTCCTTTTAAAGGAGTGATGGATGGTGTTGTGAACCGCTTTGGAAGTTGAGTTCGTTCCACCTCGTCGGTAAAGGTATTAAAGGTCAAATCATCACGTGATAGCAGGGCCCCATGCTTCATTTAATGAAGTAATGCCTCTGTTTATTGCAGCAAACCCACTGGCCACAAATAAGCATTTAATGCACGAGGGTAGGTGGGAAGTGACTGGAGTCAGGATTTGGTGATAGGAATCAGAAATGATTAGACAGACATTCTCACAAGAATTCTTACAGCTTGAGAGATTGGGTGACTAACTATTAGAGCAATAAATGCGTCCCCACGGCCAAAGGGCAGAACCCACGACCAGGGCGGCGGCCGATTCACCAGGATTTATAGGGTCACACCACCATACTTCACGATCCCAAATGTCGATTGGACTACCCACTTTCCCTAATCAGACTCTACTACGCAGGATTTCAGCCTCGATTACCCCTCCAGGAACTCTTCCTATAAATACAAGGCTCAAGACTACGTTCAAAGGGTTCAAACACCAAACCAAAGCCTCCCACGGAGCAATTTATATTTTTCTGTAATGCACTTTCAATATCTTTACTTGATTTCCTAGGAGTAGTGTTAGATTGTAAGGAAAATCCATTCATCAATATATCATACGACCCTTGATTTTCAAGGCGCCAGAGCACCATCTTTGTTATTCGCTCATTCACCCTATATATCATATGGCCGTCGCTCAATGAGCAGCACGCGGAGCACCGCCCGAAACCCACAACCAACACCACCACTAAACGGCCTTGTAGCTCAGGCTGTGACCTGAAGCCGAGATTAGTTCCTCTCTCGGCTACAATCGTTTGATTAGAAGACAAGTCCAAACAGGCGCACCACTTAACTACTTCCATCCACATCAACATCTCGACGCACGGAGACCGTGCTGGCACTCCCGCGCACGCCCGGGCCCCATCCAAAAGCAGGAAGCCGCGTGTCAACGCATATCCCCTCGGCTCGGAACTCCAGGCCGTGAGATTTGCGCGGTAGACAAGCTTGTGGCCCATTTGAAGAACAATTTGGTGGACCTCTCGGCCTTCAACGGGGGAGACTTCCAAGATTGGAACGTCGTCAGGCCGCAGCAACAATGGCCAACTGTGACCCCTGACTGGGAGAAATGGCTGCCGAGGGTGGAGCACTTCTTCGGCCTGCAATGGAAGGATCAAGGCATCTACCACTTGATCAAACTGTTCGACCGGCCGCTCGTCATGGATCGGTCGCTCTTGGCCGCGGCCCTGTGCTTCTGGTCGTCGGCCACCAACACTATGAACTTTCGGTTCGGCATGATGACGCCGACCGTTCTAGACATGGCTGCCCCTGTTCGGCCTTTCTCCTCTCGGCGTGGAAGTAAACGCCGCCCTTGTTGCTCCTGAGGTGGAAGGGAGTTTTAAAGCCACGTGGCCCACTCTTACGAGAGTCGCCGGGAGCAAGGCGAAGAACATGCTCAACTACTCCAGCTTCTCCAGCAACTTTGGCGTAGAGGACAGCGCCGAAGACGACGCCATCGCCCCTCTCGGCGAAGTTGAGCACGCTGCATTCTTGCTGTCCTGGCTGTGCAAGTTTGTGTTCTGCACCCAGGCGAACAAGGTCACCCTGAGTTCGCCCACCTGGCCGATTACCTTACCCAGGGTGGAAGGTTAGCACTCGGCCCATTCCTGCTCGGCCATATATACCGCACGCTTCACGACATCGTCACCGATGGGATGAAGCCGAAGCACGGTGGTCCGCTGTGGGCCTTTCAGTTCTGGCTACAGGCTTACTTCCCAGAGTTGAGAGGGGTGGTCAATATTGCCGACACCGAGCTGCTGGCCAACGCCTTCGTTCGAGCCCCCAGGAAGCATAATGCCACGGCCTTCTGCTACAAATTCTACTACAACTTGACCGAGAGGACTGGTACGCAGTTTCCGAGTATGCCTTGCTCGGCCATTCCCCCGTTCCTAACTCACGACCTCTCCATTATTCCTGATGGCGAGACGGAGAACGATCTAAAGGAGATCTGGGCTCCTTCCTAGTGTCGCGCGATCTTCACTGCGGCCTGTCCAAAGTCGGAGCCGAGGTTTACCTGCCGAACTTCGTGGCCCGGCAATTCGGTCTCACTCCAGACGGCCCCACTCCCCCCTCTGTCAACCAATCAGCTGTCGTCCTGGAGGGCCGATGTCCCCTAACAACACGGTGTAGCTGGCATAACCTTCCAGCTCCAATGGGGGATGACCTTCCTGAACTCTGACGCCTTGGTCCCGTCGTAATGCGTATAACGAGGATGGAAGAGTCTGGTATGAGGAGTGCATCTCGGCCAAATTTATTCGGCATGTTGAGGAGGTTGGGACCCTCTTACCCCCAAGGGCAGTAAAATGAAGAAGGTATCAGCCGGGCTCCTCGACCGAGTACCCCGGCCGTGGCCGTTCCTAGGGTGACGGCCCCTCCCTTGGCTGGAGCAACGGTCACGGCTTCCACCGCGGCCCCATCCTCGACCGCAGCCCCAGCTCCAAGGGCGACGCCTGTTGTGGGGGCGTGCAAGATGTTGGCACACAGGACCGTGCTGTCCTCCCCGCCGGCTCGACCGACCACTGCCGCTAGTAAGCCTTGCTCATTTTACTTATTTATCATTATTCTTCGTCGGCCTCTCTATGCCACTTTTGTCCTTGGTTACCTCACCTCTCTTTTACTTCTTCTCTTCGTATATGCAGCTCCGAGTCGCAAGAGGGGTCGAGAGGCTTCAAGCACTGAGGCCGCCCCAGTCGAGGCGCGCGCGGCCAGAAGCGCCGTAGTCGAGACGGCGACGGTGGAGCGGCCGAGGAAAAGGATCCTCTTTGCTTCCTCGGAAGGCGGGGATGAGGAGGAAGTCCCTCCTGTGATCGTGAGTGAAGCTCCCCCCGTGGCCGTGAGTATTCCTTGATTTTTCCTTTTTTACTCTCCAGGGTTACCCCTTTCCCTCTTTATACACTTTGGTAATTTGGTTTTTTTTTTTCAGGACGCCGTAGTGGTCGAGGAGGAAGCTACGGCCGAGATGATATATGTAAAGGAAGCGGCCGCTGCCGAGATGGTGGTCGAGGAGGCGGCCACTGCGAGGAAGTGGTCGAGATGCTGGATGCTACGACCGCGTCCGCAGAAGGGCCGGCTGCTGAGGAGGTCGGTGAGGAGGCCACCGACGAGGCCGTTGAAGAGGCTGCCGAAGAGGCGCGCGAGGAGGCTACCGAAGAGGCCGTCGAAGGGGCTGCCGAAGAGGCCACTGCGGACGTACCTGCCTGAGCCATTGCTTTCCGCTCCTCGTCGTCCAAGCTGCATTTCCTTCCGCTCGGTAAGAATTTCTTTGTTTTCGCTATACTTAGCTTTTATTACTTTGAATTGCGCTACATGTTCCTGACCGAATTTTGCTCCCAGCCTCCCCAGTCGTCGCTGACGCTCTGCACGGTTGCCTGACCTTTCCCCTTGCGCCGTTGTCTCAAGACTCGACGGTCGTGACCGAGCCGGCGGTAACTGGAGCCACGGTCGTGAGCGTGCCGAGTCTCCTGCGGACTACTTCGCGGTCATGACCGAGCTCTCCCTCGCCGTGAGTATTCAGCCCTTTCCTTTTGTTATCCCCTTATGTCCTAGCTGGTTGTTTCTCACCCAACCTCTTTCTCATGTCCAGGAGCCCACCTCCTCTGATGATCTCGAGGAGCTATATGCCATCCTCCATGAGGAAGGAGGTAGCTCGACCTCTGCCCCCTGGACGAGGACTCCAAGACCGTCCTTGAATGGCTCCGAGAGTTCCTTCTCCTTGGAGTTCATCAGATGACCGCCGCCAGGGCACTTATGGAGTTTAGGTCCTGCTTGGATACGGCCATGGCGCTCGGCCTGCTGAAGTCGGCTCAGCTGGATGAGTTGCAAGCCCGTCTGGCCGAAGGCGAGGAGATGATCGGCCGGGATGCTGAAGCCGTCACGAGGATGGCCGAAGGGAGCTCGCTCGAGAGGAGCTGGTGGAGATCAAAGAACAAGTCCAACCCGCAATGGCCCGATTGAAAGAGAATGACCTCATCGTCCAACGAGAGAATGAAGAGCTTGCGCAGGTTGAAGCCCAGATTGCCGAGCTCCAGGCCCGTCGAAATCTCCTACTTCAGCGCCGAGATGGCGCGGCTGCGACCGGGAACGCGCTGAAGTCTTCGGCCAAGCAAATCCTTAGGCAGCGACTGAGACGAAGAAGGCCCTGCCGAGCGGAAGCTGATCCGAGCGAGATGGTAGGCGGACATCGACGCGGGGATATCCCTTGCAGAAGGATCACCTGCCCTAATCTGGGGGATGTTCAGTGAAGGGGTCTAGGCAAACGGCGAGCGATTGTTTTTGGATATTTTTCTAGATGTAATAATTAACCACATACATACATTTATTTTATATTAACATATATATTTTCTCTTTTGTTTATGACCACAGACAGATATATGTATATGTTATTCCGGCTGTGACTGGCCGTTCTCTCTTTTTGTAAGAAATGACCCTTTTATCTAAATGTAAGGCAGGGGCCTTCTTTTATGAAATACTAAATGTATACTTTCCTTCTCTATACGTTGGCCGTGCCTTTTGTCTAGCCCGTCTGCCTACTTTCCTCTTTTCTTCTTCTTGACTTTTTTGTCGTAGGTCCTCGGCGCCATTTTCTTTTGAACGTGCGCGAGTCGTAAACGTCGAGTTTCAACTGTTTTGAATTCTCTGAACTCCTGGGCGTCATCTGCGAGTAATCCTTCTTGTTTTGGCCACGTTGCCCGATAACTTGAAGAAATCGAACCCTCCGCTTTAACAGCTCATTAGTGTCATGGCCATCGGCCAAGACATAAGGAGATGTGCCCACGGCCGAGTCTTTTGAGGCGCGGCGTGCCCAAAAAACTTTAGGAAATAAATTGCGCCAAACTGTAGGTTTCCTTGATAGGCACGGCCTTGGGTAACCTGGTGCCCCCGGCTCCCCCTGTATTAAACCATCTTTCGTGATAGGCCGGATATCCTCTGGACTGAAACCCTCGAAAAGGCCTACATGCTGGGCCGCTTGAGCATAGGGCTCGGCCGCTCCGACCGGGCCGGGTAGTTTTAGAGGGACGCCATGGGTTTGACCGAGGTAGGATTGGTCCACCGGCCATCGAGTTATAACCACCTAGTTCTGTTGGATGGCATCATAATGGGAACCTAGGTGCGTCTGTGCTGTCGTTGGAATGGCCGGACCGTGTATTGTACCTGGTAGTGCAGCGGTCAAGCCATTCTGTTCACATTTTGCGGTGACTCTTTAGTCACGTTGCTCAGGCCGGACCGCGCCTGGTCGGCTGAAGTAGGGGTTGGGCCGAATTGCTGGGCCGTAGACAACGCAGGGCTATCCCGCCCGTATGCTGTCTTTTCCGAGTAGGTTGGTCCGGGATTCGCCCGAGTGAGCTGGGACTGCCCCCAGCTGTTGGTCGGCGGCAAAGAATGCTGGCCGTAACCTGATGCTTGGGTGTGGGGAGACGCCGAAGCTCCGCCTCTCGCCGTAAGGCTCGATTCTCCGCGCTCTGGATTCTCTGCCGGCTCTCAGAGGTGTTGCGGGCGAGGTTACCGGCATCCTCTCCTGAAAAAGCGTTCCCAGCTCTAGAGGAGAATCTGTCCATTGCGGCCATGAAGGATGTTTCTATCCTGGAGGCCTGCTGGACATCAGCTCCTTTACCACTTCTTGTTCCCTGGATGGACTCGGACGTCCGATCCGACATTACCTGGAACACTGGGCGAGACCCAGACCGTGTGTTCGGTCTTGGTGATAGTGATTGGCGGGGTGGACTCAGGAGACTCAGAAGTCATTTCGAACTCTTTGTTTTTGAGTTTTGCCTGTGCCCTAGTTTCCACCATAAGTTTTTGACAAGTGTCCCACCGGGCGTGCCAAAAGTGTCTGCCGCGCAATTCTCAAGGCCTGGAGTTCCGGGCCGAGGGGATATGCGTTGACACGCGGCTTCCTGCTTTTGGATGCGGCACGGGCGTGCGCGGGCATGCCAGCACGGTCTCCGTGCGTCGAGATGTTGATGTGGATGGAAGTAGTTAAGTGGTGCGCCTGTTTGGACTTGTCTTCTAATCAAACGATTGTAGCCGAGAGAGGAACTAATCTCGGCTGTCAGGTCACGCCTGAGCTACAAGGCCGTTTAGTGGTGGTGTTGGTGGTGGGTTTCGGGCGGTGCTCCCATAAATCCTGGTGAATATCGGCCACCGCCCGGTGATCGTGGGTTCTGCCTTTTCCGTCGTGGGGGACGCATTTATTGCTCTGATAATTAGTCATCGAATCTCTCAAGCTGTAAGAATTCTTGTGAGAATGTCTGCTAATCATTCTGATTCCTATCACCAAATCTTGACTCCAGTCACTTCCCACCTTCCCTCGTGCATTAAATGCTTATTTGTGGCCAGTGGGTTTGCTGCAATAAACAGAGGTATTACTTCATTAAATGAAGCATGGGGCCCTGCTATCACGTGATGATGTGACCTTTAATACCTTTGGCCGTGATTTTGTTCGGCCTCGGCCTATAATCTAGGCCGAGATGATCATGCCTTAGCAATTATTCTTTCGCTTCTAGGAAGGCCGAGCATCCTGGCAAAACGCCCGTTTTAGTCCTTCGAGCGAGTGCCAGGGTCGAGGATAAAGGGGCTCCTTCGGTCAATTCATGGCCGTAATTATTAGGCAGAAACAGGAGTTGCTACCTCAAAATAGCAATTAAGGAGCCAGGATCAGGGCGAGGGAATCCTCCAGGAAGACTCCCCTGACCCTGGCCCGCCAGACAAAGAGGCGCAAATCGACTCGCGCCAGAATCTAGACGAGGGAATCCGCCCGGAAGGCTCCCTTGAAAAAGGTTGGAAGCCTGAGGAAGACGTTGAGTTAGTACCCCTCGATCCTCGCCAGCCAAACAAAAAGGCGCGGATCGACTCGCGCCTAAGCCTAGATGAGAAGGTGGAGCTGACCACCTTCCTCCAAAAGAACAAAGACATGTTCGCATGGTCGCCATCTGACGTGCCTGGCATCGACCCGAACATCATCTGCCACCGACTCCATGTCAACCCTCCAGCAAACCTGTGGTGTAGAAGAGACGCAACTTCGCTCCCGAGCAAGTTGCGATCATCAAAACCGAGATCGATAAGCTTCTAGCTGCCGGCTTCATTGAAGAGGTCTCCTACTCAGAATGGCTGGCCAACGTTGTATTGGTGGCGAAACAAGAAAGGGGCAAATGGAGAGTTTGTGTCGATTACACCGACCTGAACAAAGCCTGCCCTAAAGACAAGACCTCCGCTGAACCTGACCAACCCAGAGACATGTGGCAGTTGCACGTAGACGGAGCGTCGAACCAAAAGGAGCTGGAACAGGCGTCGTCATCATCACTCCGGATGGAACCCTGTTGGAGCAAACTATCACGCTTGGCTTCCCAGCCTCAAAAAACGAGGCAGAATACGAGGCATTGCTCGCTGGCTTGCTCTTGGCGAAGGAACTATCAATCAAGAAGCTGGCCATCTACTCAGATTCCCAGTTGATCACAAATCAAGCCTCAGGAGAATACATGGCGAAGAACCCAAGGATGATCTTGTACCTTGACAAAGTCCAAGAGCTGTTGAAGGCATTTCCTACTTTCACCATCCAACAAGTGCCTCGAGCAGAGAACGCACACGCAGACGCACTAGCGAGCTTAGGATCAACGCTTGATACCCAGTTCAGACGCTCTATCCCGGTTGAGCACCTTGACCAGCCAAGCATAGAAGAGGCAGAACAGCCAAACTTGATGCAAATCGACGAGGATCCTCAGCTGGCTAGACCCCATCATTGACTACCTGGTTAACGAAAACTTACCCAAGGACAAGTCTGAGGTTCAGAAAATCAAATAGAAGGCTGCGAGGTACTACATGAAAGGTGACATGCTTGTTCGCAGATCATACTTCGGCCCTCACCTTACTTGCATCAAGTACCCGCAGACGCTCGAGGTTCTTTGCAAAATACACGACGGCGAATGTGGAAATCACGCTGGGGGCAGATCGCTTGCTCAGAAGGCTCTCGCATAGGCTACTTCTGGCCTACCATGCGCCAAGACTCCACGTAGTATGCTCAAAGATGTGATCGGTGCCAACGATATAAGCCGATCCCTGGCTTGCCAGCTGAGGAATACCATCCGCAGAACAGTCCATGGCCTTTCATGCAATGGGCCTTTGACTTGGTGGGACCTATGTCGACAACACCTGCCAACAAGGAGATGATGATCGTCGCCACAGATTACTTCACCAAATGGATCGAGGCCGAGGCTTTATCCTCTACCAAGGAAGCTGATGTGGAAGAACATCATCTCTGCCCTTTCGGATGCCCGCAGTTGATAGTCACTGACAATGGTACACAGTTCGTGGGCAGGCAGATCATTGCATTCCTTACGAAGTATGGCATCAAACAGCACTTGTCAACCCCCAGATACTCGCAAGGCAATGGACAAGCAGAAGCATCCAACAAGATCGTGTTGGACTGCTGGAGGAAAAGACTGGAAGGCGCAGAAGGAAAATGGGTCGAACCAGTTACCAGGAGTCCTGTGGGCTTATCGCACAACCAAAAGGAGATCAACCGGTGAGACACCATTTTCTCTAGCCTATGGGACAGAAGCAATCATCCCCCACACATCACAGTTCCTTCCATGAGCATTGAGGTGGGCAATCTTGACCAAAACTGCAAGCAGATGAAAGTCAACCTTGACCTGCTCGAAGGAGAACGGGAAAAGGCCATTGTTCGAGTGGCAGCCTACCAGCGGCGCTGACGTCCTACTACAATAAGAAGGCCAAGATCAGACAGTTTCGACCTGGGGACTTTGTGCTCAGAAAGAGTTTCATCACAGCACCAAGGCAAGGGTCAAAGAAGATGAAGCCCAACTGGGAAGGCCCCTACGTGATTAGCCGACCTGGGGGGCAAAGGAAGCTACACCCTCGACATTCTAGAAGGAAAGGAAATTCCAAGACAATGGAATGCACACCACCTTCGGAGATACTATCCATGAAGCCCTTCGCTCACCAGCTGGGCTTCAGCAAGCAATAGGCCTCCCTTACTTCCATTGAAGACAAACTGCTTTCAATGTTATCTATGTTGTCCATTTCTTTTATTCAATAAAGCGATGTAGTCACACCGACATCAATACAAGAGCAAGCTTTTTAATGAAGTATTTTTTCGAGCATTATGTCCCACAAACATACACCTGCAAGCAACCAGCCTTACCTCCATTGCAAAAAAGCTGCTCCTCGAAGCACGAACTCAATGGAGCATTTTTTGAGTGTTATGTCCCCGACATACGCTCGCAGGCGACAAGCCCCACCTCCATCGCAGACAAGCTGTTCCTCGAAGCACGAACTCAATGGAGCATTTTTCGAGTGTTATGTCCTCGACATATGCTCGCAGGCGACAAGCCTCACCTCCATTGCAGACAAGCGGCTCCTCAAAGCACGAACTCAATGGAGCATTTTTCGAGTGTTATGTCCCTGACATACGCTCCCAGGCAACAAGCCCCACCTCCATTGCAGGCAAGCTGCTCCTCGAAGCACGAACTCAATGGAAAAAATTTCGAGTGTTATATGTTGCGTAGATTCAGATGCACCAAAATGGATTCAACTGCATCCTCAACTTGTGATACTCGCAAGTGCACGAACCGTTGGTAGTTTAGCGTATGTAAGTGCGAGGTCGATTCCACAGGGATTGGTGATTGAATGATCCAATTCAATTTTCCTACACAAAACAAAAATGAAAACAAAAGAAACTAAACAAAAAGAAAGAATGTACATTACAAGAAAAATAAATTACAACTAAGAAAACATTAAGTGAACTAGAAGAACTTTGAGGAAGAAAGGAAGTGTTTGGGAAAAGTGTTTGAGGACATGGAGGCTTTTTTGGAGAAGAAAGTAGAAGTAGAGAATTGTTTGAGAAAGTGTTTGGAGAATTTGATGAAGAAAGTGTTTGGAAACTTGGAGGATTTTGGAAGAGAAGGTTTGAGAACATTTGGAATTTGGAAGAGAGGAGAGATGTGTTTGAGAAAGAGAAGGGAGGAGTGTTTGGGAAATGCTTGTGAATATGGAAACTTTTGGAGAAGAAAGGAAAGTGGTGTTTGAGAACTTTGTGGATTTTGGAAGAGAAGGTGTTTGGAGAACATGGGGAATTTGGAAGGGAAGAGACATGTGTTTAGGGTTTGGAGAGTGTTTGGAAGAGAATAGAGAAGTGCTTGGGATTTAATAAAAAGAAAATTGAGTAGAATGATCTTATTACAACAATTGAGAACTACAAAGGGAAACTAAGAGAATTTAAGGGAGAGAAGGGAAGGGAGCTCTAGAGAAGTGCTTGAGAGCTGCCCCCCTTGGGGTGTTTTTACAAGCTTAGAGAACTTCCCTATTTATAGGCCTAGGGGAAGTGAAAATATGAATTCAATATGACTAATGCATACAACACTTGTTTTATAAAATCTGAAATGGTTGATGCACTTGTATTAGAAAATCTAAATTGGGTGATGCACTTGTATTAGAAAATATTGAATTGGTTGATGCACTTCACCACTAAATCCCACTAGCAGCCCTCGCTCATCTTCATGTCACCATGACCAAGCTTCCAACCAGAAATGATAGCTCATGCCTAGCTCACCATGACCAAGCATCCAACCAGCACATGCTGAGGTCAGCATGACCAGCAACTTCAAGGGCTTACAACTTGGGCTTCTCTTAATCAAATTAGGGCTTTAAGCACTCGAAATTGAAGTTCAGAATGTCTTCTTTCCAGCCATATGTTATTTGGGCCAATCCAAGGTCGGAGGAAGAAGTTAAGGCCGAAACATATTGCTAACTCATTTTTCGCGCTGATAAAATCCATCCTGAGCATGGTTCTGTGTTTGCTAGGTAACGGACTCCAGATTTATCCAATGGGGCTGAAATTTGGATATGTTATAGTACACACCCATTGGAACAACTTTCATGAAGAAGTCTGCCTCATTCGAGCTGTGTAGGTTACTGAAACAAAGCTTGCAATATGACCTACGGAACTGGACTGGCAGGGGGCTGTAGCCATAATGAATTTGTCTTTAAGCTCTTCATCAATTCATCCAAATTAGGCCTTAACATGCTTGAATTGCATGAATTATGCTCTCCAAAGCCATCATTGTTACCTAAAGCTCAATTAACTGAAAGATAAACGCAAAAAGGATTAAAAGCACAAGTTTAACTCAAAAACATAACCAAATCATAAGCTAGAAGGGTAAGAAATAATATACAATTATGAACCGATCAAATACCCCCAAACCTAGATTTTGCTAGTCCTCGAGCAAAACAAAAAGGAAAACACAGGTAAAAAAAAACAAAACAAGAAGTTAACTAGACCACTTTCGTAGGTAACTCGATTGCATTTAGCATATGCAACAAGCCTTTAAACCTCTAGGCATTCCTAGTAGGAGGAGTTGTGTCTCCTGAGGGTTTAACAAATTGAGATACCCACAAACGTTTTTCTAACTCTACAAAACAAAATGGTTAGAAAACTTAAAAGATTGTTAGTCTTTAAGCAAAACCAAAAACAAAAACAAACACAAACGTAAATACAATAACAAAAACAAAACAAAAAACAAAAAAAAACGAACTCAAAAACAATCTTTCCGAACATTTTCTAAGAGAAAATGACTCATGTACATGACTTAAACGTTTTAACAATGAAAGCTCAGTTTTAGATATTATTTACAAGGTGGCAAAGTTCAAAACATAATATGCTCAAAGTGTAGTAGTGTGATAGCCAAATGCAACAAATTCCCCAATCTTAGTTTTCACACAATTTCAAAAATCATACAAAGCACAAGTTCAACTTCAAATCTCACCAAAGTTGTCCTCTCACAAATGAATCACTCAGAAGAGGGCTATAATGCAACACTCAGTTATAAATATGAGAATAGAGTTAAACCATAAGGACTTAACTCGAAATAGAACGATGAAGAACTTGCATTAATATGATCTCAAGAAGGATGCCAAACACTTAAAAGTATGAAAATGAATGCAATTCAACCACATGACATTTAAGATCAATTTAGGTCTTTAGTATAGGTTGTAATGGGGCCAAGGGTGTAAGGTGAGTAAGAAATGAAAGGTATGGATAATACAAAGTCCAAGGAACTCGCAATATAAGAGCATAAAATAATTGTTTACAAGACTTCGAATCATCACGATTAGATTTTTTCTTTGACATGATCAAAACTCCTTATACCTTCCATTTACATTGATTCATACTCCTTTCCTTTAATTGAACAAACACCAATTTATTTTGAAGGCCCAAAAAATGAAATTTCAATCAACCACCACTTTTCTCTTTTCTTTCACCAATTGTGTGAAAAAAAAAAAATTCTTTTTTTTTTTTTTTCGAAATGTAACACCTCTTCCCAAACTTAGCATGAAAAACACATCCCAATTCAAGCTCATGAGTTCCTTAGAAAGGTAAATATTTGTTTTTCGGGCTAAGACGAGGAAATAAAATTGGTAAATGAAAGAAAAGGTTTACATGTAGGCTCAAAATGGTTAACAATGGAAAATCATGCTTAAGCATGCATAAGGTTAGCTTGAAAGGCACAAACGATCCAAAGATTCCCTTAATATCATTTCTTTAAATGTCATGAAGTCAAATTGCATAAGAATGAATGACTTTTAAGTGTTCAACCAAATCAATGAATAATGAGATCAAACAATAACTTTGATGACAAGAAAATTAGAGTATGTATATAACATCATGAATTGAAGGACAAGGCTCAAAAGCTCACTTTATATGGTTGGTTATATAAGTCTAATTTATGCTTCATACAATTCTTTAGATCATGCAAATCCTTTAATTGGAAAATTATGAAACAAATGGCAAGTGTAAAGAATGTTTCAAACATATCATGCTAGAACAGTGCCAATTTTTTATTTTTTTATTTTTTTTATAAAGAAAAGAAACACTAAAATAAAATGAAATCCAATTTTTATTTAAGGCATGCAAATATTTATCACTATCTCATCATATGTGTTCGGAAAGCGACTCAAAACAAAAACAAGACTCAAATAGAAGAAAAACAAGCAATTTTTTTTTAATTAAGAAAAAAAAAAAATTAATACATGCTAAACTCCAATACCCCCAAACCTAGAAATGAACATTGTCCTCAATGTTTAAAAATTAGCCACAAAAAATGAAAGGTATTAAAGCAAATAAAAATTACAAAACACACAAAAATAAAATAAAACAATTACAAAATAAAAATTACAAAACAAACAAACAAACAAAAAGGAAAACAGTTAAACACTCAAAACAGTAAGCCCTAAACAGACAGGTCTTACGCAAACTTAAACCCAAACAATTGAAAGCCCAAAGCCCACAATGAAATTAACCCAACAACAGTAAAACCCAACCCAACATGAAATCTGAAGCCCACACGTTTAAATTTAATTTTTTTTTCTTAAAAAGATAAAACGTGAATTGGATTCTGAAACATGGGTCCTAATTTCGTTTCGGTTCAGTGTAAGGGACCAACAGACAGGGCGAGACACGTGTCGACGCATAGAGGCGCCGCAGACTCTACAAGCAGAAATTACGGGGCCATGGAAAGGCGCGACGACTTTGCAGAACGCGTCCGTTCAGACAAAGCAAGTCGTGACAAATAAGTTGGAAACGGTTGGAAAGTGAGATGGTTGTGGGACTCGAGGAACGCTGGAGATTCAGAAAATGCTACGGGCACGCTGCACTGGCTAGGGTTTTGTGAAAGACTATGTCTATAAGAAGGAAAAAGGAGGGGGAAAAAACAAAAAACACAAACTCAGAAACACACAAAAGAGAAAACAAGCAAGAAAAAGAAAAAGAAAAGTGAGAAATCAAATGGCTTCTTCCTACCCCTTTTCGTTGGATCTCAACCTAGCTCCACCGACTCAAACACGAGGCCAAGCAGGAGCACCAGTATGGATGCCCTACTTTGCCTCCGCACGGGGCCAGTGACTGTCAATGACTCAATACTCCTGGACAACGATGTTTCCATTGGAGTTGGCAGAAATTTGGTGACTCCTAAAGATATACGTGTGTTCGGGACAAGGGATGACAACCGGGTCATGAGTGATGCCCTGGCACTGAGCATGCAGAGTACAGCATGTGTCGCAAGTTTGGTTCATCGCCTACTTGCGAAGTCCCATGAGGTAGAGGTGCTGAAAGGTCAGTTAGCGGCGGAGCACAGTATGGTTGAAGAGTGTCAAAGTGCTATAAAAAGCTTGAAAAGGGAGCGGTCAAGGATAGTGGAGGTGAATCGACACCAGCTAGACGTATTGCGGGACGAGAATAAAAACCTATCAAAGATGGTAGAGTTGTACTCTCGCGACATGCGAAAACAGCTGGAGGACATCCAGAGGGCCAAACTAAAAGCTCCTATGGTCGAGACACCGAGCGCCAAGAAGAAATGATTTCAGCTTTGATTTATTTATTTAATTTTAAAGCGTATGTTTTTTTTTTTAAATTGGGAAATAAAAAGTTATGTTATCACAAAGACACGAATAACCCTAAATTTAAAGAACGACGATCAAACAAAAACATGAAAACCCAAACATGCATTTTTATTTTTAGTTAAGTAAACACACAAGTAACTGCTTTTTCTTTTAAGAGAAAAACTTAAGGATGACCAGTTAAGGGCCTCAGAAAACACAGCCAGGGGATCCGGGAAGGTTGGAGGGGTCACAATGGTCCCGCTTAAAACCCTAACTTCTTAGACACCGAAGGTGTCGCCTTAAAGAACTCCTAGACACTGTATAGACTGCGGTTGCTCACTGGTGTTACCAAAAGTTTAGCTCCTTCAAAGAATATCCTATGAGTTTTAAATTATACTACATAATTAAATTAAAATAAAATAAAAAAAACTGAAATAAACACACAATTCAAACAAGAATTTGAAAGAAGAGATGGGATTCTTGCACCAGGTGTCCAAGACGCATCTTTAATTTTTGTCTCTTCTTCCAACTAAATCCTTGAGAAACCTGACAAAAAAAAAAGAAAACAATTGAAAAAAAAAACAAAATAAAATAATAACTAAAACAGCAAAAACACAAACATCAGAAAAAACAGGGAGGCAAAAGTAAGTGAAAGTGTAGACATGCTCCCTTTTTTAAAAAACGCGCTCGCAATTTGCGCCGGAAATGAAGGGATCCGAGAGAAAAGAGCACAGGATAGCACCCTCGAGATCCGAAGTGCTTTCGGCTCCATCGTCTGTATAAGTCTATTTAAACTCATCTCGGTGAAGTAGAAGAGCACCCGCATTTCTTCCTGCAAATTCAGAGAAAAACATCAAAAAATCCAACAACAAAACAATGGCATCCTCATGCACTCACCTTGATGATCTTAACCTTGAGTTGTCCCTTGCGCCACCAAATGCGCAGAGAAGGGCTCCTACAAACCATGTCTTTCCAAACTCCACATATCATCACGGTACGGCCTCAAACTTTGCTGTGGTAATTCCGAACTTTTCTGAGGCGGTGCCGAACAGAGGCAGCGGTGCCTGGAAGGCATGATTGGCAGCAAGCTCACATCGACAGATCATCTGCATGTGGCGCAGAGGTCTGACAAGGCAGCGGTGGAGGAGTCCCACAATTTAACGGTGCTCCACGCGGTCTCGGCTACTAACTTGGGCATGCGATTATTGGCGAGGACACGGGAGTGTGCCGCGCTCAGCGATGAAGTAGCTTCCTTGAAGGCTATGGTGGCGGACGTGCAGAAACGGCTCTCCTTGCCAATCAGCACGTGGAAGCATTGCAGAGAAAGAATGAGGACCATGTGGAGCTGCTGGAGATTCTGCAAGTAAGAGAGAATAGAGGCATGCCATGAAGATGAAGATGAAGATGATGAAGATGTTGTTTTTATTTACTTGAATGTTTTGTTTTTGTTTTTGTTTTTTGTTTTTTTAACTTTTTTTTTTAACTTTGTTTGTAATGCACTGTTTGAGTGAAATAAAAATTGCGTTTTTAACACTTAGAAATAAACTAACTAACCATACCACGTAAATAAATACATAAACTAACTTAACAAAACAAAAAAAAAGAAAACAAAGAAGTTCCAAATTGATTTTTTTTAAATTTATTATTATTTACAACTAACTGACCACACAAAGAGAAAAAAAAAAAAGAAGTTCCAAATTGCAATTTACAAGGAAAATAAATAAAAACTCAAATTTCAATTTTTTTAATTTTTTTTTTTTGTATTTTTTGTTTTTAAAACACACAAATATACAAGCAACTCATGGATGACCAGTTAAGCGCCTCAGAAAAACACAGCCAGGGGATCCGGGAAGGTTGGAGGGGTCACAATGGTCCCACTTAAAACCCAAACTTCTTAGACACCGAAGGTGTCGCCTAAAGAACTCCTAGACACTGTATTGACGGAGACGCTCACTGGAGTTACCATTTTTATTAAGCTGACATTACTTGCTAAAACAAACACAGAAAACTTGAAACAAAATTAAAGGATTATGAAATAAAAACTAAAATGGAAAGGAAAATCAACACACGTCCAATTTCATGCTTCAAAGTAATAAGCAGCAAAGTAAATCAAACTAGCTTATGAAGTTCGTTCTTTCTCAAATATGATTATCCATATGGTGTGTGGTTTTAATCAAGTATTCAGAAAAAGCATTTAGCTATGGTGTTTAGTCTAAACACAAATTCCGAACCCATTAAGAACAAGAAGAACAATGAAGAACCAAGTAGAATTTAAACATGGTGTTTGTCTTCAATATCTACCCATTCATTCACTAATCAGTCCAAGAGTCATATGGTGTTTATGTAAACTTGAACAAGATATTTAATTAAGAACAAGTGAATGAAACCATAAACTAGAAATAATCAACATGCTACTTGAACCTTTTTTGTTTTTGGGTGTTGTGTAAGCTGGGACTCAAACCCAGTTCTCTTGCTTGTCAGGCAATTGTCCTTGTCCGTTGGACTACAAACACTACTTGTCAATTAACTTCATTAACTTTAAAACATGAAACTGTCCAGTTAAGAAAAAAAAAATAAAGTAGGAAAGCCAAATAGAATCAAACAATGTTACCGATCCCGGCAACGGCGCCAAAAACTTGTTGCGTAGATTCAGCTGCACCAAAATGGATTCAACTGCATCCTCAACTTGTGATACTCGCAAGTGCACGAACCGTTGGTAGTTTAGCGTATGTAAGTGCGAGGTCGATTCCACAGGGATTGGTGATTGAATGATCCAATTCAATTTTCCTACACAAAACAAAAATGAAAACAAAAGAAACAAAACAAAAAGAAAGAATGTACATTACAAGAAAAATAAATTACAACTAAGAAAACATTAAGTGAACTAGAAGAACTTTGAGGAAGAAAGGAAGTGTTTGGGAAAAGTGTTTGAGGACATGGAGGCTTTTTTGGAGAAGAAAGTAGAAGTAGAGAATTGTTTGAGAAAGTGTTTGGAGAATTTGATGAAGAAAGTGTTTGGAAACTTGGAGGATTTTGGAAGAGAAGGTTTGAGAACATTGGGAATTTGGAAGAGAGGAGAGATGTGTTTGAGAAAGAGAAGGGAGGAGTGTTTGGGAAATGCTTGAGAATATGGAAACTTTTGGAGAAGAAAGGAAAGTGGTGTTTGAGAACTTTGTGGATTTTGGAAGAGAAAGTGTTTGGAGAACATGGGGAATTTGGAAGGGAAGAGACATGTGTTTAGGGTTTGGAGAGTGTTTGGAAGAGAATAGAGAAGTGCTTGGGATTTAATAAAAAGAAAATTGAGTAGAATGATCTTATTACAACAATTGAGAACTACAAAGGGAAACTAAGAGAATTTAAGGGAGAGAAGGGAAGGGAGCTCTAGAGAAGTGCTTGAGAGCTCCCCCCCTTGGGGTGTTTTTACGAGCTTAGAGAACTTCCCTATTTATAGGCCTAGGGGAAGTGAAAATATGAATTCAATATGACTAATGCATACAACACTTGTTTTATAAAATCTGAAATGGTTGATGCACTTGTATTAGAAAATCTAAATTGGGTGATGCACTTGTATTAGAAAATCTTGAATTGGTTGATGCACTTCACCACTAAATCCCACTAGAAGCCCTCGCTCATCTTCATGTCACCATGACCAAGCTTCCAACCAGAAATGATAGCTCATGCCTAGCTCACCATGACCAAGCATCCAACCAGCACATGCTGAGGTCAGCATGACCAGCAACTTCAAGGGCTTACAACTTGGGCTTCTCTTAATCAAATTAGGGCTTTAAGCACTCGAAATTGAAGTTCAGAATGTCTTCTTTCCAGCCATATGTTATTTGGGCCAATCCAAGGTCGGAGGAAGAAGTTAAGGCCGAAACAAATTGCTAACTCATTTTTCGCGCTGATAAGATCCATCCTGAGCATGGTTCTGTGTTTGCTAGGTAACGGACTCCAGATTTATCCAATGGGGCTGAAATTTGGATATGTTATAGTATACACCCATTGGAACAACTTTCATGAAGAAGTCTGCCTCATTCGAGCTGTGTAGGTTGCTGACACAAAGCTTGCAATATGACCTACGGAACTGGACTGCAGGGGGCTGTAGCCATAATGAATTTGTCTTTAAGCTCTTCATCAATTCATCCAAATTAGGCCTTAACATGCTTGAATTGCATGAATTATGCTCTCCAAAGCCATCATTGTTACCTAAAGCTCAATTAACTGAAAGATAAACACAAAAAGGATTAAAAGCACAAGTTTAACTCAAAAACATAACCAAATCATAAGCTAGAAGGGTAAGAAATAATATACAATTATGAACCGATCATTATATCCCCGACATATGCTCGCAGGCGACAAGCCCCACCTCCATTGCAGACAAGCTACTCCTCGAAGCACGAACTCAATAGAGCATTTTGGAGTGTTATGTCCCCGACATACGCTCGCAGGCGACAAGCCCTACCTCCATTGCAGACAAGCTGCTCCTCGAAGCACGAACTCAATGGAGCATTTTTTTCGAGTGTTATGTTCCCAACATACGCTCGCAGGTGACAAGCCTCACCTCCATCGCAGACAAGCTGCTCCTCGAGCACAAACTCATTGGAGCCTTTTTCAAGCGCTCTGTCCCCGACATAAGCACACAGGCTACAAGCCTTACCTCCATTATAGGCAAGCTACTTCTCGAGTACAAATTCAATGAGGTCTCTTTCAAGTGCTATGCCTCCGGACATACACTTACAAGATACAATGAGAATTGAAGTTTGAAAGATAACTGAAAATTCCATAGCAAAGTGGCCAACCGGCCAAGTTCAACAAGAAATAAAGTTGTCAACTAAAGGTCACTTATTGAAAAGAAATTACAAAGTTCAAAAAACAGCAAAAATGAACTACATCTACTAGGGGACTTCGGCAGACGACCCTCAGCCGGTCACGGCCTCAGCTGCCTCAACATCACTCTGCTCAACCAGCACCATCTGCTCAACAACCTCAACAGCCTGCTCCTCCGCACCTGCCCTAACCTCGTTAGCTGTGCCACCTTGGACATTGTCTTCCTCCATTGCAGCTTCATCTGCTACCTGCCTGCTCTTCTCCCGCCTCTACGTCCACAGCATGGATCCCGCTCACTTTGAGCAGGGGGGCAGGTCAAGACGAGCAGCTCGCCATCATCATCTTCGAGAGGGCAGCATGGAGAAGTACCATTTCGGCAATCCAAGTATCCCAACTTGTACGCATTAGCAGCAATCTCATGCTTGGATGCCTCCGTGGCATCCACAACGGTGTCAAACTTGGCTGGCGCTTGTCGCGATATTGGGCCAGGCCAGCATGCTTATGTTCGAGGCGAAAGTAGGCTTCCTTGCATTCGAGCAGAGTAGCCATAAGAGACTCAAGCTCACCATCCTTTTGGCCAACAGAACTCTTGAGCGCAAACATACTCTCCTTCATCTCAGAAATCCTCGCATCATGGCGAATCCACTCGTTCAAAAGCTTGTCAGCTGGATCAGCATTCTTCTTCATCAGCTCATCAAGCAAGGTAGAAGAGGGGGCAACAGCACGTGAGTTCCGCATGGCCCCAACACTAAAAACCATCCCCTTTTGAAGATGATACATGGCGGCTTCTTCTTGCTTATCCAAGGGAAGGCTCGAGAAAGCGCCAAGGTCACCGGCTCGATACACGTGGTCAACCAGCTTCGCCCAAGCAGATGGACTTAACAGAAAGCTCGCTTTAAGCGGAATGAGACACGGACTCACCCCGCAGTGCTATCACCAATTCCCGGATCGGCAGTTCACGCACTGAAGGACTTTTCGCTCGGAGCAGACGACTCTTTAGCTCTCTTGGCTGCAACTTGCAACAGGAGTCAGCTCCGCGCTTGACTGTTCATGGCCTCGCAAACGAGTCATGATTGCTAGGCAGAGGCGCAGTGATTCTCAGTTTGATCTCCGGACCTCGCAGACGCCCCAAACCTTGCTTCTCAGCTGGCCTCCTTACAAGGTAGATCACGAGTTTTGGGCGGTACGGGTGGAGACTTGAGCAGAATATCTCTCGGACCTCATGCATGCCATTGACCTTGTTGCTGTTCGTGCTAACGAGGCTTCTAGTCCTGGCAGACGAGGCACAAGCAACTCCCATATGGACCTTCTCAGGAGACGAGACCACCCTTGAGGAAGACTTTCTCGTGGCAGAAAGAGGTCTTGACCGCTTTTGCCTGTGGAGACCTATCCCTTGATCGTGAGACTCCAGCTTCATCGCGGGCAGAGCTGCTGCTACCTCAACAGGGGGCAAGCCATCGACCTCCTTCCGATATTCGCTCAGCAACCAGAGCCATTCACGAAAATGGGCAGGGATGTTCAGTGCTTGTTGAACCTTGGTCATGTCCGGGTTAGAGACGAGCTTCTTGCGGATGGCATTTCCTGCAAGTAGAAGACAAAAGTCAATTAGACACACAACAAAGAATCCCAGGGGGAACTGTCAGCAGATCAAAGGGATGCAACTTACCATCACAGTAGGTGAAAGGAATGAGCGGACCGTCGCCAACCTCCCCTTCCCATCTGCCACTTACTTCCAGCACGTCCTTGCTCCACACATGATCGCCCTGACTAAAACTGTAGAACAACTTTGGCTTTCACGCGCGAACTTGAGCATACTTCTCGAAGTGCCTCACCTCGAAGAAGTAGAAGAATTCACGTACAGTCAGACCTAGCTTGAAAAAGCGACTCAAGTTCTCAAAGCGAGGATCACCCGATAAACGTTCAGAGTACATTGGCTCGAGGCACACTCCATGGCGCAGAATACATCTTTGAAAAGTTTTGACAGTGAAAATGTGAAGCCCAGCGAGAAATAGAAGGGACGGAACGTGATAATCCTGGCTCCTGGATTGTTCAGATCCACACGAGGTACACTGTCAAATGAGGGCTCCGCCAACTTGACATGCACGTCCTTGGGAATGGCAGAATCGAAAAGTGCACGCCATGTCTTGAACTGGGCTTCGGTGGTAACACGGTGCAAATTTGCCACGAACTTCTTTTTGGGCGCTTGGGAACCACCCCACAGGTACAAAGGCACTTGCGAGCTTAGTGATCGACTTCTCCCTTCAGAAGACATGGTCGTTGAGTAGCTACAAAAATAACGAAGAAAATTGCAAGTTAAAATTCCTAGTTCGTGGTTCAACAAAAAACAAAGGAAAAAAGAAACAGTAACAACAACAAAAAAAGGAAAAAAAAAAAAAAAAAAAAGGAGGTCCAACAAGTGGCAGCCTGATCTCCAGAGGAGCCCAGCGTCGTCGCGGCCCAGCTTGCGCCTCCAGCCCAGCGCACATGGCCAGCTTGCCCAGCGCAAGCCCACGTTGACACGCAGGTCCAGCGCCTCTTCGCTCCAGCCTCTAGCCCAGCGCACGACCAGCTCGAGCCTAGACTCCAGCCCTCACACACCTGTCTCCGAGCACCAGGCACACCTCCGCGCCGACCCAAGCTTGCCCCAACAACCCTTGCAGCCATCCTGGCTCACCAACACGCACCAGGCTCGCATGCCTCCATTTGCAGAATTCTCTTTGCTGCCAAAGCTCACCACGCTGGACCCCCAGCCAAGAAAACAAAAGAAAATATATAAGTATATAATTATACATATATTTTTCAGTTTCAGCCAATTTACCTAGAGGTGCACTCTCTCCTTCTTGACAAGCTGGAACGATTCTCTCACTGACAAAATTGGAGGATAGATTTTTGATGTGAAGAATAATTCGGAGGAGCCCTACACTTATAAGGAGCAAAAATTCCTTTACCTCCAAGGAATCTCAAACCCTTTCCAATTTGGTGTTCATAAAATTGGCAAGTCAAAGACGTCCTCCACGCAGGAGCCCAAGTCACAGAAGGAAGCCCAGTCCAGTTGGACAGCCCAACAGATAATTCACATCTCCTACATGCCACCACGCGCCATGCAGAAGCTAGGGGGCATTTGTGGGAACCGAATTAAATCACCCTAGGTCAAATAATTCCTTCCATTTGGGGATTATTTGACCTAATTGGGAGTTACTCAATTTAATTGGGAGTTACCCAATTAAATTGGCAATTACCTAATTAAAATGGGGATTGATTTTATTCCTACCCTAATTAGGGATTTGATTTAAATCAAATCCCTAATTAATCAAATCTCACCTAATCAGGGAGGAATAATTCCTTTCCTTCTATGGAATTATTCCTCTGAAACCCTAGCCTCCAAGGCTCCTATAAATACCTAGCTACACACAAGGGTTAAGGTAAGTCTAAATTCCTCCTGAAACTCTGCCAAACCCTAGCCACCATATTCTTTCTCTCTCTCTCACACAAGGCTCCGGCCACCCGGTTTCCTTGAAATACCCAACCTAACTTAGGCATCGGAGGGCCTTTGGCCAACACCCCCCGGGTGTGGTCATTTTACTCCGATCTGTTTTGCAGGGAGAGAGAGGTGCGAAGAAGACGAAGGAATCTTTAGGCGAATATTCTCGTGGGAGGAAATTTGCTCCCACAGTCACTATCAATCCTTTTTGTATTTTTTTTTTGTGTAGACACCTAGTTGCTACATTTGGTTGAACTTGGGTTGTTTATGTATCATATGTTTTTACGAGCAATGGATGCCTAATTGACAACTTAATTGGTTAATTATTATGTAACATTGACAACACTACTGATGTACCTAAGTTTTTTTTCTTCTCTGATTTTGTATTTTCCTTTGCTTTTGATTGCAATATGGTTTTGACGTAGTGATGTGAAAGGAATAGTTAAGATGTGTAATCTGGCTTTCAATATATGTAATGTGGTTTTCACCAAAGCCTACACCTAAAACATGTACAAATCCACAACTCAGAGAATTTCATCCAACAATTGCTGCGACTGTTTTTCTAGTTCTTTGCTATAACAATGTGTTTGTTTGTTTTGTTTCAACCTGAAGCAGTGGAAAACAAGAGCTTCACCTGCTTCAAACCTGACAAAACATCACCTATCTTGGGATTATTCTTACCCCCCTCAACTCTCCAGCTACTATCAATGCACCACTTTGCAATTTCACCAAGTTTACAAAACCCATTTTGCATGTTTCGTGGGGGATAGTCAACCTCCGGTCAATGCACTCCTGACTGCCAAGGAGCTCATTTATCTCTTCTAGCCTCCTAGAATTTTTATATGTTTCCCTGTCCACCAGAGGCTCACCCCTTAGAAGCTCAACTAACAGTAGCCCAAAGCTCCATATGTCTTCGGCCATTTCTGATAGTTGCTCAGGATTAGCTCTGTTGCTGCTGCTGCAATAGTTTGCAGCCCCAAAACCTCCTAGTTTTGCATTGTAGAATTCATCAAGAAATATGTTTTCAGATGTTATGTTTCCATGATATACTGGTGGCTTCAAGTACATATGCAGCATTTGAATGGCAGAGCAGATTTGTAAAGCTATTGCTATCCTCTTATCCCAGTCCAGTGTTTCTCCTCTTTCCTTCAAGTTCAAGCTCAAGTCTCCCCTACCCATGTACTCAAACACAAAATAGTGTCTTCCAAGTCCATTTTGAGAATGCCCCAGAAATGAAATAATGTTTGGATGAGAAGAGGATTTGGCCATAATCTCTTGTTGAAGTTCTGTTTCAGCAGCTATAACTCTTAGAGATTTAATTGCTACCAGACCTCCATCAGTCGAAACTGCTCTATAAACCACAGCAGAAGGCCCCTCTCCGATTCGGTTTTCCACCCGAATAGCATCTATGCTCATTAGCATAAGGCCCTCGTCTGAATCCGTTGCGTTTTTGCGCTCTAGTTTCTTTCTAACTACAACTAATGCCACAGCAAGAAGAGAAACACTAGCTGCTATAATTGCTAAGACAACAATAAGGATGACAACGAAGACCTTGTCATGATTCACAGGATGAGCGATGTAAAAGTTAGCTGACCAGCCTTCTCCTTGATCAGTCTGAGTGGTGAATGCAATAATAACCTCCCCACTCAAGTTCAATTGTGGGAGATCAGAGCCTGTAAACAACCCGGAAAAGTTTTGTATCTGCTGCATTGTGCCATTATAAATGGCAAGAAAATCCAAACCTTTAGAGATGTTTATATGAGTGAAGGTTATAAAGACAGGAGTTCCAGGTTTTCCATGGAGAACCCATTGGCATTTCAGTCCCTCTACATAGGGAAAGCTAGTAGATGCGACATAGCCAATATTTCCATCATGTTTGTATAAATTTTCCTTTCCATAGCAAAGTCCTAGCATTGTGCAGGAAACTATTAAAAACAACTTTTATACATTATATATATAGTTAAAACAGTCATATTAGGTTGGGATAGCTTACCTGCAGTATAACTGAGCTCCCATCCTCTTGACTCAAAAGAAACTTGGTCACCAGTTCTGAACTCAATGTAAGCTTTGGAGCTCATCAACTTGAAATTCTTCTCATATCTTCCATTGTTTGATTTCAACGTAGAACACTGTGCAGATTTTGATTTTGCCTTGCAAATTAGCAGGTGATCATCACTATCTGCCGCAACTGAAAGGTAGTTGATGGTGAATCGGATAAACTTTGCTGTTGGGTAGTGGATTGCCCAACGACATTTTTGGTTTGGGGGATATGGCTGCAACCCATTGGAGTGGTTTACTATAATTCCACCCCTCAAGTATCCTTTTGGCTCCCTTAAGATAACCATTGCATTAGTTTCACAGGTTTCTGGAGGAAAAAGAAGGGGAAAACAAACTTGATTATGTTAAAGACAAAAAAGACAAAAAACACTGGAAGAAAGGCTCTGGTTAATTTGCCCAAAAAAAATAAACGAGAAAATCAAAAAGAACCTTTCAAAACTTTGCAGCACGTATATGAAGATATTTTATGGTTGACTGTTATCATATTCTTTACTAGTGAACAGAGAAAAAGAGGGTCATGCATATTGCAGAAGAAGAAGGCATTTAGCTTTCTACTTCCCTATTTGATTCTTATAATACCTGAGAGTTTCAAGGCGCAGTTCCTGGTTTTCTGGTCCCAAACATATGGCATGATGTATCGATAACCATTCAAACCAACCACATTGAAACTCATATTCTTTTCTGTATCCCTGAACAAAGGAGGATCACCATTATCCCTCCAAAATGGAGAGGCACAAGAATTACTAACTGTCATCCCACTGCCATCATTACTAACCCATCCACTTCCATCTTGGTTGGTAACCTCCTCAGCAATGTTGGCAAGCATATAACCCACCAAGCTATCAACCTTCTCATCACCATTTGGAGGCCCCAAGTAAGAATTTCCATGAAAAAGCATTGAACATTGATCAGCAGCATTTTGAGGGGCTCTTGCCCAAAGAATATTTACTTTCAACCCGGCAAAAACCTCAAGTTGAAAACTTCCACTACACATGTCCGTCAGTTGCCTCTGCTCCTTGCTGTCTAAGAACATCACAGTGTAAGAAAACACAATATGGTAGATACTGTTATCATTTACTTCCAAAAGCCGATAACAGTTCAGGTTCCCATCAAAACCTTTGATGGAAGACTTGTTGAAAACTGATCTGCCAATGTAAACTACTTGGTCTAGGGTCATGTTGAGTTCAGGGCCTGTATAGAAGCACTCAGCACCCAAATCCACTCTATCAGTGACAGGAACATTGTTACTGTCTCCATACTGTCTAATAATCTCCCACCAGTTTCCCAATGTAGGAACCTCAGAATCCTTAACAAGATATTGAGATGAAGTTAGTGAAGTAACAGACTTTCTTACAGCTTCTCTATCAGATTCTTGCCAACCAGTACCAAACCATAGAATATTAACAGAGACCGGTTCTGTCATGAGTTTCCCTCCATGATAAGAAAGACCAAAAGAGCTTTCACCTGAAGAAAAACACTGAAACTGAGCAAGAAAGAACAGTGAAGTGCCCATTAGAAAAAATCCAACCATTTTAAATTTTCGAAAAATATTGTAAATGTTAATGGCAATGTAATGGAATTATCATGGTAAGTATAGTGTGGGTTTTAGCCGGCATGTGAATAAAAAAGATCCTAAAGATTGAAGTAAAACAAAAGAAATAAAAGAATAAGTTGGAAAAATGCGAATGGCCGGCCAAATAACTTTTGATGGTCTTTGAAAGGAACAGACTAGATAAACTAAGAATGGCTGACGGAGTGGATGACAATTGACATGCATAAAAGACGGGTAAATGGTTCCATTAAGGGAAAACTAGTTAAAAACACTGATTTTCTTTTCTTTTTTTCTTTCTTTGTTTTCCACGTAAACCACTGGCTTCCAATGCAGGCGAGCAGCACCCAAGTCCACTCTATCAGAAAATAGAACATTGGTAATTCCCCATCAGCTTCTGAATGTGGAAAGATATTGAGATAAAGCTACCAAATCATACTAGAAGAGAAAATTGTAGGAATACCTAATGCTGAGCTTAATGGGGGTGTTTACAGTGGGTTTGATCCATATTTACATCCGGAGATGAAATCAAAGACCCCTATTCTAAGATCCAGAAGAACATGGATGCCACAAGCTAACGCTTATTACGAGCCTTATGACCATTGATGTCACATATTTTTGAACAGATGTCACGTATTATCATACGAATGCCATATATTTTCTACTACCTCTCCCTGTTTATAATGGCATCACGATAATAACATGCGAACTATATATATATGTTTAAAAATCAAAACGAAAAATTGACCGAGAGAGAAAACAATCAAAATGAAAAATTGACTTGAGAAAGAAAACAATTAAAACAAAACAAAATAGAAATATGATTCCCAAGCTATGTGAAATCCAAGAGGTTTATAACCAAAAGCAGTTGTTCCAAGGTTGAGTTTTAATATCAAGGTCGTATCTTACAATAGCTCGAAGCAGTTCAATTAAGAACGGAATTGAACTTGAAGAACACAGGTTCAATTGGGCCCTTTCTTAAATGAGCAAGCCCCAATGCCCATTACTCAACAGCTCCAATGGAGAACGAATACAAATCTTTTATGTGAAAAGAGACATCAAGAATAACAACAGTAAATCTGATTTACATTTCATCTGGAAAGAAAGTTTGAACATGTGAGGACATATTCAATCATTTCCTTCCCTCAACACAAATTCAACCACCTCATGTGGAAACAATAAAGGACAGCATGGCGGGACTCCCAACGTAATGGAGAAGATGGAGAGAAAGCCACTGAAAAAAGGACAACTCTTCTGGTTCAGGAATCTCTTCTAGTTCAGGATAGCATGGAGGACTATCAAGATCATCCTAAAGCACAAATAATCAGATAAGTAACATAGAAAAAAGGCAAGGCTAGCATCTAAATTAATAAATAATAAATAATCTAGGGCTAGATCAGTGCCAGATACTATGGGGATAACAGTTGTCCCATTTTAATGTAATGGGTAAAACAATAGTCCACTGCCCTCCATGACTAAAGCAATAATCCAAAAGAAAAGGGTCAAAAGCTTCTTCTTCTTCTTTTTTGTTACAAGCCTTAAGTGTATTAAGAAAAACTGTGCAAAGTATCACATGATCGTCGAATTTTGTTAGACTTGCCCGCCCTTGAATCTATATTTACACAACAAAACTAGCGAGGAAAAAAGAACAATACCATTGCTTGTTTAGACTCCAGATATTCATCCATGGATGTTGAATCTGCAAGAAAGAACTAAATTCAGAAATCATAACTGTAGAAACAATTGCAGATACCAATTAAAACGGATAAGTTTATAAGAGAGAAGAAAAAGAGGTCATATTTCAGTTTCAATCAAACCATCTCTGTATTTATTACAATAACAACTTAACAAATTAATTCTAGAAAAAATTGTCATATGAAATATTTTGATCTTCCTAATTCCAACCAGACCCATTATATTCTTTCCTTCCCTTCCCTGCTAAACCTCACCAGAGCCTCCACCTCTTGTTTCAAGCAACCTCTTATTCAGTTTGTTAGAATTTAGGACTGCTTTAACTTCTGCCAAAAAAAGAATCTCCTCTACCATGAATCATGGTATGAAATGAAAACTCTTAAGAATTTGGAATGAAATGAAAACTCTTAAGAATTTGGAAGGGAGCACAATATAATAAAGAATTAGTTCTCATCATCAATGTTTTTCAAGATCCAAGATGATCTTATTAAACTCATCCAATTGCTCTTTCATAAGATTAGCTTCAGGCATTTGCAGTGCACATAACTGTTTACTCATAATTTTATTTGAGGAACAGCATTTAGGGTCCCTTACAAAAAAAATTTCAACGATCCAAACCATCTATTTTTGAAGTCTACATTCACAGATCATCCTTGCAAAAAATTAGACATCGGAAACCGTTTCGACATCCAATTGTGTCCTACAAAATCAATGAATATGGAAAGTACTAAAATTTCATTAACTCAATTGAGTGGTAAAATGATATTGGATTCAAGTGATTTTTTTTGTATTAACCCAATTGAATGATTATCTAAAAAATAGACAGTTTGGATTAGTGAAATACAACGCTGAGTGGGCCCTACAAGGGTGTTCCTCAATGGAAGCTCTTTGTATATATATATATATACACATATATAGGGTCATGATCGGGAGACGCACATAAAACCACACTTTTTTACGCACATCTTCAGCCCTTAGATCTATCCCAATCTAACAGTTCAGAATTCATTTAAGATGCACTTAACCTTGCATTTATTACGTTATTGGCAACAAACTCAAACTTCTAAAACTCCTCTCTCTCTCATTTTTATTTTATTTTATTATTATCTCTCTTGTTTAATTTGATTTCATGTCTATTTCCCAACAATCTTATTCACTCTCTTCCTCTACGACTTCATAACCCATCTCCCTGTGCAGCTCTGTTCCTTCCGCAACTCCCTCTTAATATTCTCTTAACTTGAAGCCATGATAGTAGATAAGATGCTTGGAAAATATCTTATTGCACCAATTAAGATAACGATAGTGAGAATCTCCCTTTACATGTTCAATGAAATCCAATAGGGGATATGATTTTGGCCTACAAGTTCTCGGATTTTCATGTTTATCTAATGTTCAACTGTTATATTTTTGTAATCTAATAGAGCATATATCCCATATTGGTGTTGAAGGGGAAATATTACTATTGTTGTGATTTACAAGCTATCAATAAATCCCCTAATCTCTAGCATATATCCCAGACCAAGTTTAATTTGAGTCTAAAGAGTTTCAAAAGTTTGTCAAATTTTGTGGCTTTTTGTGTGTCCCTCAATCCTGACCCATATAAATATATATATTACATTTTGTTAAGCCATTTAGTAATGTAATGATTTTCTAACTTTTTGCATAATCTATCAGGCATATCTTTTTCAGCAGCCTCTCTCGCAACAACTCATTTCTCAGACATAAAAGAATTGAACTACTAATTTATCCACGATTCATCCTTCTCTGCATAGCAGTTCATCTTTAGGTACAGGGTTTTAGCTAAGCCTAATGCACCAGTTCAGCATGCATTTTGACATGGCAGTTGTCATATACTGAAAACATCTCATCTGTTAACTTCCCTATTTCGAACTTGTTGCCACCATTGAGAACTAATCGACAAAAGCTCAATATCAATCACAGAGAGAAGAAATTACGTTGTAACTTTACTCTCACTCACAACATAATATGATAACAAAAAGAAGATTACAAAGTTCAAAACCCAAAACCCAAAAACACCCAAGCACTTCTACAGTCTTAAATTTCAAAAACTTTCCGATATGTTGCCTAACACTACCCACACCCTAATGCCATTTATATAGACTCGTTAAAACCAAAGTCCATTGAGGAATACGAATAACTTCTTTATAAGGAAATATGAAAGTTTCACTTGACAGTGTATTTCAAATAGGAAACAGAAGTCAACAATGAATTTGAGACATATTCTGCCACAAAATACAATTGACAGAAGACAAAAAGTTCATGAATATCAGGATTCAAGATATAGTTACCTTGTACTGGAAGGACCCTGTCCAAGTAAAACTTATTCATCGCTGCTCCTTTTGCTTTGATACATTTTTCGTGATCATGCAAAAACTTCTTCAGCTACATTAAAATCTTCCTTAGGTAGTGTCTTTTTCTTTGATGAAGCTTCCTTGGGTAAAATCTTGTTTGTAATGTCATTAAGAGCTTTACGACTCCCAAAGTCCACTCCACCTTTCTTTGTAGCTGTTTTAGAACACTTGCTCTTCCCACCGGCATTAGGCTCTGCAAAACAAGTACGTACTTAGTAATGGTTTAGGGTTTAGGGTAAGAGAAATTGTTTTGTGGTAAAGCCAGGGTATAGAAAGATATGTACATATATATATATATAGAGGCTTTCTAGAGTCCTGGTGTCCTCATTTTCCTAAATTAAGTACATCCTATTTCTGACCTATTCACCAATTATCCGAACCATAGTTTTTAGTTTCTCTTTCAAGGATTATCCATGCAAAAAATTAGTTGAATCCGAAATTGTTTAACCATTTGATTATCCACATTTTTGTTTCAGTTTTATCTAACTGCGTTTTTTAGGCAAATTTTAGATAACCAAAGAACTAGGGATTTGGACGATTTTTTTCAAGGATAACCTAAAATACAGACTGTTCCTATTGTTGACATACGTTGTTGGGTAGCCTTAGAAAGGATGTGTTCACTTTTCTTACAAAAAAGGGCATCCTTAACAGAGAAATATATATATAAGCACAAATCTGACAGTCAAAGGATAAATGTCAAAACAAATTATGCACCAATTGAACATATCATGAGTACATGCCAAGTGGTCCTGAGTCCCGAAAAAATTTCCCACTATTCTTTGAGCTTAAAAATGTTCACCTCAAAGGATGGCAATACAACATTAACAGAAGCATGAACCAATACCTTTACGTTGAATGTACAAGTTTTCATTTGGAATGATCAGCTGTTTACCAATGGCACACCTTTCCATTGCTTTTGCTTTATATATTCTTCTATACTGTGAAGATGCAAACTTGAACACCGAGTTCTGCAGCAGAATATTGTCAAGAGCAAATGTTCAACTCTAAATTAAAAAACCGAATATGGAAACAATGTTCCATCAGCAAGCAATAGCTTCATTTGTTTAAGATAAAAGGATAAAGCTTTGCAGCTTTTTTCAGTTTAACATACAAACTAGGGACTGTACCCTCTGGATTGCTATACTCCTAGAAAAATGATATATACAAACTACATGATGTACACCCTGGATTGCTGTACTCTTGGAAAAATGGCTGTTCTTACACATAAAAAAAGGAAGAAAAAAGGCTGCACTAGAAAGATTTGTGTTCATATTAGACCTCCCACCCTCTCCCCCACCCCCCACTCCGAGAGAGAGAGAGAGGAGAGAGAGAAGACAACTTTCATGTAATCACTATCATTAACCTGAAGAAACCATTTTCTTTAAGTTCAAAAATGGTATTGATGTTTGTTTGAAACAAGATATTTTTCAATTGTTCAAAAGTTTTACTCAACAGTTTATTAGGAAATAGTTTCTCAAGGCAGAAAAAATTTTCCCACTGTTATGTCAAGTTAAAGCCTTGACCAAGAGGTCCATAATCAAGAAAGAAATTTCTATTAAAAATTATTCAAAACTTTATCGAACAACCATAAAGTTTCCAGAGATAACCCTTTTAAGAAACTTTCCCAACAAAAACCTTTTTTTCCCTCAATAATTCGATGTTCAGTTGAAACAAATGGAAAATGAATACAATAAGAAAGGTAGACCTCCCAAAATGATATCTCCATAACAAATAAACTCAAATAGAACCAACAGCACAATGTAGCTAGTATGAGAAATCCAACTCACAAAACCAATAAAAAGAATAAAATAAAATAGCCAAGACATTTATTCATAAATAACATCAAAGCCTGTCACATTTATTCAATTTCTTCAGTCATGAGATTCAATTCAAATCGTTGGCATGGATGCAATGATCAAACGGGTTGGAATGCATATGATCAAACGGGTTCGAATTCAAATGTTTGGAGCAATTATCAAAACAAGAATTTCCAATCTACAAGAAAATTCATAATTTTTTGAAAAATCCCAAATATAAATGAGCTGAGACAGTTGAGAGAGTTAAGAGAGAGTTTCGAAGAGAGAGATTGAGATCATACCTTCAGCTGAGTCGAGAGAATCAGAGAGATACAGAGGGGCGACGAGAGAAAGAGAGACAGATGGTGATCGTGATGGTGATCGGACGTGATGGTGATCGTCCGACGACACAGGCGGGGACGATGAGAGAAGCGGTGACGAGAGAGAGAGAGAAGTTGAAGATGAAAACTGAAAAGGACTCCGGAGGAAAAAAGTTATAAAAAATAAGCTTATTTACTATAGGGCTCCTTAAATTTCGGGTCAAATCTCATTTTATCCTAGAAGTTAAATAGCACACTTAGAGCTCGTTTGGGAGTGCTTTTAGCTAAAAGGGCTAAAAACGCTTTTTGACAACTAAAAACTCTTCTCACAGCATTTGGCAGAAAAAATTTAGAAGCGCTTATAGGTCATAGAAGCACTTCCTGGAGAAGCATCTGCTATGTGCTTCTTCAAGAAGCACTGCCAAGTGCTTTTCCACGAAGCACTTTAATTTTTTTATGAAAATTCAAGATTTTTATAATAAAAGATCTTTTGTTATAAGCGTTTATGAGCAGAAGTACTTCCTAGATAAGCAATCACAAACGTGCTCTTAAGCTCCTTGACCATGGTTTCTTGTTCCACTTTATCTCTCTAGGGGCCTTTTTCTTCTGAGGAGGTAGTGGGTCCGGGCTGGGCTGCTGCAATGAGCAATCTGATGCAAGTGTCCCCTTATGTCTAGTTCGAAGATCAAGCCCCAAGGATGTCTCGAAAGGGTAATGGCGCCTTAGGAAACTCCTTGGTTACCTTCACCAATGAAAATAACAACAAATTACAGATAAATCTTCTAGCTTGGCATGAGAGACTTATGGCATGGGAGCAAAAATTATCATGGATTTAGCACTTAAGGAGAGAGAGCTATGAGTTCATATGAAAGACAGAGGTTCTAATAGAAAGAGAAAGGGGTTCTAAGGAGGTTTGATGAAAAGGGAGAAGGATGGTGAAGAATTATGGGTGACCTTAGCAGGTTTTGGCAGCTTGACAGTGACTCTGCCAAAGCTATAACAATCTGTTAGAACAGGGTAGATAAGGGAACTGGGCAAGTAAAGCACGAAAATTGCTGAGTTTGCAGGTGAGAGAGGAAGCTTGCTCTCTGAAGGGTGGGTTGTTTTGTGTTGGGTAGAAGAGGTCCTATTTATAGCTGCTGTTGCGTCGATTCGCTGCACCAAAATGGATTCAGCTGCATCCTCAACTTGTGATACTTGCAAGTGCACGAGCCGTTCGGTAGTATAGCATATGTAATTGCGAGGTCGATTCCACAGGGATTGGTGATTGAATAATCCAATTCAATTTTCCTACACAAAACAGAAAAACAAGAAAGAAAATAAATAAAACAAGAAAGAAAGAAAAGAAAATAACTCAAGCAGATAAATTCCCAAGTTCAATTAGATTAACGGATTGATTCTAGCTAAAGTATGATTAAGCCATGGTGTTTGGTCCTAACCTTGTATTCCTAATTCCCTAATTTGATCATCTGTTGTCTAACCTAAACTAAGCATTAGGAATCCATTAAGCATAGAAGAACATTTTAAACAACCAAGTATGTATCTAATCCCTGTTGTCGAATGTCAATATATACTCTTCCTATTCATATTTCAATTCGAATTAAAGCATGGTGTCTACTCTTAATTCAAACCAAGATAGCTAACATGCAAGCCTAAATAGTGATCAATCATTCAAACTAGCATATTAACTTATAAACATAATGAATAAGAACAAAAACCATAATTGAAACTTGGAAACTAATCAAACTTGAAACTAAAGAAAAGAATTTACATAACAAAGAAAAGTAAAGTGGAACTAAGAAAAACTTAAGGAGAATTTCAGCACAAATATTTCATTACAACAATTGAAAACTAAAAAGATAAACTAAAAGAATTTGAGGGAGAGAAGGAAGGGGAGCTCTAGAGAAATGTTTGAGAGCTCCCCCCTTTGTAGGTGCGATTTATGAAGCTTGAAGACTTCTCTATTTATAGGGCTAAGAGGGAGGAACATCATGATGAAATCCAACACCATCATTCCTCTTTTAATACAACCCATAACTCTCACTTCATCTTGTTTATGTTAGTGTGGTTGGAATCAATTGCATCTCATACTTCTTTTGCTATACCTCAAGCTATTCGTCACATGGGATTTCAAAGGTGTTCAATTGTGGTTGCCTTTTGCTGCCAACCCATGTGGGTTTTCTTCACTTTTGCTTGAAAAAACGATTCTTCTGAACCAGGCTTGGTGTAGGAGGGCCAGAGGTTTCAATATGTATCCAATGGGGCTCAAATTTGGATATTTCATAATAGACACCCATTGAAACAACTTGTATGAAGAATGCATTCCCATCTGAGCAGTACAAGTGTACGTTTTGGGCCTTGCAAGTTGACTGCCGAAAATAGACTGGAATGTAAGGTGTGCATTTTGATGGGCCCACGGATTGGGCTTGGCTTCATCAATTGATACGTTTTAGCAGTCCATCATGCAGTTCAGAATCTCTTCTTTCCAACCACAAATAAATTGGGCCAATACAAGTTGGGAGGAGGAAGATAAGGCCGAAACAAATTGCTAACTCAGTCTGCTCATTTTTGTGCCATTTTGCATCTTTTCCTATCCAAAGCCACCATTGCTACCTAAGGCCCAATGAACTGAATGATAAACAAAAAAAGGATTAAAAGCACAAGTTTAACTCAATAACATAATCAAATCATAAGTTAGAAGGGTACAAAATGATATATAAATATGCACCGATCAGCTCCTGGGAATTGTTCTTCTCCAAGAAACCCTAATGGTTTCTTTCCAATCTAGCCAAGCTTTCATCTTCCTTTTTTCTCCTCCCTCTTTACTTACCTTATGGTGGCAAAAATCAGCTGTGCCCAATTCTACAAAATTAGAGATTTTTGGGAGCTCAATGCTTCTTCCCGCCGCTTCAGAGAGGAGAGCTTCTATTTTCACTCATATTCTTTCTCTTCTTTCTTCCTCTTTCCATGGCCAAATCTGATGAAGGAAAGAAAATGGGTATGCATGCTGGTTCAAGGGATGGCATCCTTCCCTACGTGCCAATATCCCTTGGTCTCTTGAATGCTTTCACTTGGAACTTGTTCCTTAGCCTCTGGAACTTGTTCCTTAGCCTCCCAGCATCCCTTCACATGTGGATTCCCCAAGCTTCTTCGTGATTTTGTCTTCCAGCCAAGTGCCAAGGCTTGTGCTGCTTTTTTATTCTAATTACATGGGCTTTTTAAGACAACCACATGATCTATCCAATGGATGGGATAACCTTATCAAATGTTGGGCTTTTTGGTTGGCTTATACTAATTGGAGCAATGAGCTATTTTGGTTGGGCTACTCTAGTTGAAGCAATGAGCTATTTTCTCTCTTGTGCTTACCCACGTTTGAGCCTAAAAAATGGGCTTGAGTCCCGAGGCCCCCAGCGACCCGAAACTTCCATTTCTCGTCCCATCGATGGGCACCATGATAACTTGTTACCATCCATACCACAACCCACTCAAGCAAGCCCCGAGCATTTGAGTGGCTTGGGCCCACTTAAGCTTGTAGTGCGATTGGATGTGAAATAATAATTTCCCGCTTGACATGGCACGTCGCTTGGCACGCTTTTAATTATGACGCTCGATAGGATAATTGACATGGATTTGCAGAGCTAAATGCATTTTTATAATTTTAATCTCAATTTCTAGCGTGACGGATTTTTATTTGGCATGGCATGCGAAGTATAACTCGTGCAAGGCAGATTTTTGCGTGCTCCAAATCGGGTCTTTTCTCAATAATGTATCGTTTTGGGCCAGGAATTTATTTGGGCCCAACCATGGATTTTTTTGGGCCTCAACATTAGCCCCTTTAATTATAAGGGCCATGGCGCAGGTGCTGGTAATTAAATCCAACCTGAAAAAATCAAGTTTATAATCATAGGAAACTTCTTTTCTTTCCCGCGTGCAAAAATGACGACGTGCCTCGAAACCCAACGGTTGGTTGCGGTTTCCCGATCCCAACTGCTCTCTCCCTCCTTTTGTTATTATTTTATTCCACATATCTCTTTTTTTGTATTTCCTGTTCCCTTTACTTCCTCGTTCCACACACCAGACCAAAAACCTCATTCGTTACTTTTCCCTTCATTCTTCTTCGTTCTCCTTCCTTTTCTAGGGATGGCAAAAATCCCCGTCGGGTCGGGTCCCCGTCGGGGCCCGGGCATAACGGGGGGAATTTTCGGGGCTAAAGCGGGTACGGGTACGGGGGAGACCCGAAAAAAAAATCCCCGACGGGTTCGGGCCGGGTATGGTAAGCGTGTCCCCGTCCCCGAACCCGGCCCGAAATATATATTTACAATTTTAATTAATAAATATTTAATTCTAAGTCTAACCCTAAGTGAGTCATATTTATTCACCTCCATTCACCAAATGCATTTCTCCCTCCGGCGCCTCCTCCGACTTTTGGGACCCTCTCTCTCTCTCAAGTGTTTTCTTTGGGTTTCTATTTCTCTTGTTCCCGAATCAATGTCCATATTTTTTCAGTTTGAATTCCTCTTTGCTTTTTCTCTGATTCTTCCTTGAACTGAATCTATTCAATGGGTTGGTGGCTAATTTTCCATATTGTTAAATGTTTGGTAAATATCCAATCATGTATTCTGCTGGTAGGAATGGTTGGTTTGTGGTGTTATCTGATATGTTGATTTATTTGTAGGTAATATATGGAGGTTCAAAGTGACCTTCCAGAGATTGCATTTGCAGGTGTGTTTAGTTTCCATTATTTCATTGATGCAATCCGATTGATTTTTTTTAAATTCCCTTTTTGAGTACTTTACTTCTGATGTGATTTATGAGTTCATAATATTGAGTGTGTTGAGTTTCCATTACTGGTTGCGAAATAACATCTTTCATGTATTAGAAGAGTGGAAATGTTTTTATCCTAGGACCTAGAAGAGTTATAGTCAGTGGTTTCATCGCAACTTTATTTTGATATGCATGTGATTACCTCAGTTTTTATATTTGGGTTAGGCTTTTTCCCTAGAAATGAAAATTTAAAGTAAATTATGACGAACCTCTTCCTCTCACTTTCAGGGAGAACTAGTTTGTATGCTTATGTTTGTTAATTACTTATGGATGTGATGCAGGTCTATCACTTTCAGGGAGAACTTCTTACATGAGACAATAAGTAATGTTGTTGACTTCTTTTGCCTTTCCAGGAATGGGGTGTTGTACGAACATCAGACAAGCCCGGTCTCACTCAGGTTATAAAATAGCCTTTGTTGCTTTCTTTGATTTCAGGAGCTGTTCAGTTTGCTGATGACAACTGTGCTTCTTTGCAGACTATTAATTTCTTCAATCTAGGATCAAAGCTCTCCTTGGTTGATTTGCCTGGATATGGTTTTGCTTATGCTAAAGAAGAAGTTAAGGGTGCTTGGGTGGAGCTTGTGAGTATACAACTTTAAGTTCTCCTTTGTTTTCTGGAGTGGAAATTAGTTAATTTATCAGATTTTTAGCATATCACTGGTGCTTCTTTTCCTGTAAGTTTTGTTAAATGTGCCGATATAACTGCTTGCTTTGGCACTTCTAATAGGTAAAGGAGTACGTTTCCACAAGAGTTGGTCTAAAACGAGTGTGTTTACTTATTGATACAAAATGGGGAATGAAGCCAAGGGATCATGAACTCATTGACTTGATGGAAAGGTACCACCAGGAGACACTCTTGTAAAACTACTATTTGGTTGCACAATTTATGTGGTAGAAGATAATACAGACCTCCTTATTATCTTCATGTTCTATACTTGCACACACTTTTGTAAATGTGCATACCTGGAACCATATGGCTTGTGCCTGCGTTTTATGATGTTCATTGCTTGATTTACAGAGCTTAGAACTAAATATCAGATTTTATTAACGAAGGCAGATTAACGGTTTTCCCGATTGATGTGGCACGTCGTGCAATGCAAATTGAAGAGGTGAATGTGACTTATTTGTACTGCTAATAGATAGTATAAAAGTAGCATTTTCTTTAGCAAGACTAACCATTTTAATACAACATATTTGATTTTGCAGGGTGCCCATAACTCTTAATGCATACCCATAACTCTTAATGCAGGGTGCATTTCAATTCTTTTTCATTTTTCTATGTGAATCAATCTGTAATAGGTGGTTATTTATTTGCAGGCTGTGGCATACTTCCTAGTATGATTGTTTTTGCTTGGCAAATGGCCTGCTCATCTGCAAGCTGAAAGTCTCAAATTCATAGAGATGCCTTTGGTGCAGATTTGTTCGCCTGCACAGATTGACCAAGACTGACTTGGATTTATTTTTGCTTATTTTGATTAAGTTGTGTACTTATTTGTGAGATGATATGAACATAAACTTTGTAACATGATGAATGTTTCAATTTTAATTTTTTTATAATTATATTATTTGTTGTTTATTGGGTTTTTAAAAATGAATTGAGGCAATTTTGAGTATTTGAGTTTAATTTTATATTTCTATTAAATGTGTTTAATGATAAATTAATGTGAAAATAAATATTTTTTAGAAGCAAATTCGGGATTCGGGGGCGGGTATGGGGAATGGTCCCCGTCGGGTACGGGGCGGGGGATCCCCGAACCCTATTAAACGGGGATAGGGGCGGGGACGGGGGAGGGTTTGGGATTCGGGGTCGGGATGGTATTGGCAAACCCGGACCATACCCGGCCCGTTGCCATCCCTATCCTTTTCCCACGAACTCAGATCAAGTAAGAGAGCGAAATTGGACGAGAGACCACCCGATTCCAACCGCCAGGAGAGAGCCCAAGTCAAACTCAACTCCCCCATTCCTGCCTCGTTCAAAGAGGCCCGTCGCCGTCGCTAGAAGGGGTTTCCTTGTGCTGACTTTCCCCCAAAATCCCTGATTTCTCCCCTTTTCCACCGTATCCGAGGCTACCCTTTGGGAGATTAACAAGGTACACTCCTTTTCTTGCTTTCTTCCTAGATTTGTTAGTGGATTCGCCGGGCTCCTCACACCCATGGATGTTGTTCCTTGTTTTGGCCTCCAAGCACCAAACCCTTCTTGACCCATTTCGTTGCCGCCGTTGCGAGGGAACGTCCGACACGAGTGCTAGCAAGGAAGGGTTCATGCCAGTCCTCTAGGGATTCTCTTCTCCCCGGTTTGCCTTTTCACGAGCTGCCTGGAAGGGCCCCGAATTTTGTTGGTGAGTTTCTCCTTCTTCTTCTTATCTCTTCTTCTTTCTTTTTATCTCTTTTATCCTGCGCTGATCTCCTTTGTATTTATGGGATGGCTGAAATTCGAACAACGTGCTCCTTTTTCTTTGTGGTGCAGGTGGCTACGTCTCTAACACAAAGGGCAGGTGCTGGAAACTTTGCCTCGCATCCCTTGCTACTGGAATCTCTTCAGCGCTCCGGCTTCCTTACTTAAGTACTTAGCCTCCCGTATCAATCTCTTGGTAAGTAACCCTGCCAACTCGAGCGTTTTAGGAACCAGTGTAGACTGATGCTTGGCCTAGGTTTACACTCTTTGCGAACACATGCTTGTTTGATAGTGTATATTCTCTTTTGTTGCTGCTGGAAATAGAGACTGACAGCACACATGTCTTATAATGTTCGATTCTCTTTTGTTGCCCCCCTTCCCCTTTTTTATAAGAGAAAACTCGCTTGTCCTACTTGTCGGCTACCTGTTGAGACTTTTGCTTGTCATGGGCTTGAATTTTAAATTGCATGTTTGCTTGGACAAACTCATCCAACCATGCTTCGACACATATTTCGTATGTGCTAATAAATTTTTCTTATTATTATTTCCCCCTTTTTTTTTTTGCGTGTAGGGATTCATCATCTTACCAAGACTTATCATGGCATCTGCTCATCCGCCCCCCATTATGAGGGACCATCTTTATTCCCTGGATGACAAGCTAAAAAGAGGGAGGCCTCCTCCTCTGCTCAAGAGCACTGGTGAAGGCATAGCCATTGACGGCGAACCAGCGCCATAAACAACTCCAATGACTGACCTCCTCCTCTATATCAAGATGCTGCATAAAGGGAGGTATATTTCTAGCAGTCCCCTTATTCTTTCAATACCCTTGTGGCACCAACAAGGGTTGGTCGAAGTGGGTCAACCGTGAATTGAAGGACCCGTCCACCTGCGATATTCTAAATCGGGGGGGGGTGCTGGATGCCATCTTTATCTCTAAAGCTTGCGACATCCATATTGAAGCTAATCTCACGGCCTGATGATTCGGGCCGAGGGGATATGCGTCGACACATGACGTCCTTCTTTTGGATGCGGTGCGGTTGTACGCGGGCGTGCCAGCACGGTCTCCGTGCGTTGAGAGAGTGATGTGTTTGGGTAAATGGTCAAGTGGTGCGCCTGTTTGAGTTCGACTTCTAATCAAACGATTGTGGCCGAGAGAGGAACTGATCTCGGCGGCCGTCAGGTCACGGCCTGAGCTACAAGGCCGTTTAGTGGTGGTGTTGATGGTGGGTTTTAGGTGGTGCTCCGCGCGTTGCTCAGAGAGCGACGGTCGTATGATATATGGGGTGGATGAGAGAGTAACAGAGATGGTGCTCCGGCGCCTTGAAGATCAAGGGTCGTATGATATATTGATGAATGAATTTTCCTTACAATCTATCACTACTCCTAGGAAAGCAAGTAAAGGTATTGAAAGTGCATTACAAGAAATAAATGACAGGAAAATATAATTTGCTCCGTGGGAGGCTTTTGGTTTAGTGTTTGAACCATTTGAATGTAGCTTGAGCTTAGTATTTATAGGAGGAGTCCTGGAGGGACAATCGAGGCTGAAAGATCTACGTGGTGGAGCCTGATCAGAAAAGTGGGTAGTCAAATCGGCATTTGGGATCGTGAAGTATGGTGGTATGACCCCATAAATCCCGGTAAATCTCAGCCACCGCCCTGATCGTGGGTTCTCGCGCCTTTGGCCGTGGGAACGCATTTAATGCCCTGGTCTGGTGGTTGGTGACCTGACCTCTCAAGTTGTAAGAATATTTGTGAAAATGTTTGCGCCTAACCACTCCGATTTCCATCACCAAACCCTGACTTCAGTCACTTCCCTTCTTCCCTCGTGCATTAAATGCTTTTTTTGCGGCTAGTGGGTTTGCTGCAACAGTCAGAGGCGTTACTTCATTAAATGAAGTGCGGGACCTGGTTGCCTCAGCCTATAATACCGTGTCTATTACGCTCTTCGGCCTCGGCCTATAATACCGTCGTCGCGAGTCCGAGAGGATTCCGCCTTCGCAGCTTTTCTTTTGTTTTTAGGAAGGCAAAATGCCTAATGAACCGCCACGTTTTAGTTTATGGGCTAGTGCGAGGGCCGAGAGGAAGTCCTTTCGGTTAGTTTACGACCGAGATTTATTAGGCAGAAACATTGCCCCCACATCCCCGGATTCTTCGGTCCCGGCATGGGTAGAGGCCGAATGGATTCTAGGGGATGGAACCTTTGCATTCCTTTTGAAGTGATTGACAGTTGGTGCCTTAAATGCATGAGTCGGTCGGTGCATTTAATGTGCAAGCACGTCGCCTAAGCCATCATTGCCCTGACTTGCGCGAGCCATCGCTTTGTCTCGTCAATTGAAATGACGACCTCTGGGCTTCCGACAAGTCACCGCGCACTTGAGCACACTATCAGACCGTTACGTCTCTCGAGAGAGCCATGCCCTTTCATTTCGTATTCGAGCGCCAATATAAAAGCCTATCCTTCTTCATTCCTTCCTTACGCTTTCAGAATCTTCAAGCTCATGCTCCCCAAAAGTTCTTTCTGAACTCTCCAACTTCTCTCAGCCTTTTCTTTTTTATTCTGAAAATCTTTCCCTTGCTCAGTAACCTCTTTCTCGAAAAACACAGGTGTTTCTTTCTCCTGCTCAATAAATTCTCGAGCCTTTAGTCGATTCCTGGGTTTCCAGTTTCGATTGCCTGGGTTTTATCTTCGTTCTTCCTTCAACCCTTTCCCTTCAATTTTAATCTGCTCTAATGGCCTCCACCGTGGCCTCTCCAAGGCCGAGACCGAGCCCTACCTGCTGAACCTTGCGGCGTGGCGGTTTGACCTGACCCAGATGGCCCATCTTCCCTTACTGTCCACCAACCGTCTCTCGTCTTGGAAAGCCGACGTGAGCCAAGGTCATGATGTGGTCGAGGTTTCTTTCCAACCCCGAGGGGGATGGCCTTCCTCTCCTTGAGGTCGTGGAGAAACTGCAATGCGATTGATGAAGTTGGAAGGGTCTGGTACGAGGACTTTATCTTGGCCATATCCATTCAGCTTAGACCCTGGCTGTACCCATGGCCGGAGTGGCGACCTTGGCTGTGTCCCGAGCGACGTCATCAGCCATGTCCTGAGTGACATCCTCGGCTTCAGCCCGGCTGCACCCATTTCTAGCACGACGCCCTTGGTCGTGTCCTGAATGACGCCTGCGACTTTGGCTCCGGGCGTACCTATGGCCAGAGTGACGTCCTCGGCTTCAGCTATGACCCCAACTTCCAGAGTAACGGTCGTGGTGGGGCCGCCAAGGATGTTGGTGCTCAGGAGCGTGCCATCTCTCCGAGTCATTCCTTTCTTCGTCTCATTATTTTCTTTGAAGCCCTAGGCTGTAAGAGGGGCATAGAGGCCGCAGGTCCTGAGATCGCAGTGACGCACAGGTCGATAGTGCCGTGGCCGCGGTTGGTGCAGATATGGACGGCAGAGACATCACCTGGAGAAGGATCATCTGCCCGTTTAGCAAGGGGATCAAAGTCGTCGTTCATAGATTTAGGATGTAATCTGTATTTCACATATGTAAGTTTATACATATATATGTTTTTCTAATCGGTCATGACAGGCTGTTCCTTTGTAAACACGACCCCCTTTCTTTTAATTTAAATGAAGCATAACCTCCTTTTCCAACTGACTGAATGCATGCTTTCCCTTTTAGCTTCGTCGTGTTGTTTACTTCATTCATTTGTTAATTGTAAACCTCACAACTCAATCTCAGCTGTCTCCCATAATGACGGGGTATATTTCTTTAAGTCCTGGCCGTTTATTGGCAAGTTGTGCCGTTCTCCATCCATATCTTTCAACTGGAATGCACCTCGACCGAGAATTCGTTCGATAATAAACGGCCCCTCCCAATTGGGTGAGAATTTGCTGAACCAGGGGTCCTTAGTCCCGATAGGAAGCACGGCTCACCATACCAAGTCGCCTTCGGCGAAAGTCTTTTTCTTGACCTTTCTGTTGTAGGGCCTTGCCGCAATCTGCTTTTGTGCATGCATTAGGTTATAAGCATCGAGTCTCGGACCGTTCTAAATCTTCCAACTCCTGAGCCATGGCTTGCGGGTAGTCCTTCCTTTCTTGCCCAGGCTGTTCGGTCACACGGAGAGACCGAACCTTTAACTCCATTGGAACAATGGCGTCGTGGCCGTAAGTTAGGGCATAAGGGGACGTGCCGGTAGCAAGTCGTGCCAAGCTCTAGGCTTTTCCTCGATCATTTTCTCAAGGATGCCCTTGATGACCTTGTTGCTCGCCTCGGCCTGCCCGTTAGACTTGGGGTAGTAAGGTGTTGAGTGAACCAGCTTGATCCCCATCCTTTCGGTGTACTCCTGAGTCTCGGCTGATGCGAAGATCGGGCCGTTATCGGCCGTGATGGTTTCAGGTATACCGAACATGTGGACGATGCGATTTTCAAAGAATTTGACCACCTGTGCGCTAGAAATGGACCGATAAGACTCCGCCTTGACCCATTTAGTAAAATAGTCGGTTGCCACCAAAATCCATGCGTGTTGGTTGGATGCGGCCGGATAGATTTTGCCAATGATGTCGACGGCCCACCCTTCTTGAACGGCCATGGTTTAGTAACCGGGTGGAGGGCTTCGGCCGGTACCCTTTGTATGGGGCCGTAAATTTGACACTTAATACACCCTTTCGCATATTCTATGCAGTCTTTTAAAATGGTCGGCGAGTAATAGCCGTGCCTCCGAACCAACCATCTCATCTTGACGCCGGGCTGATGAGTGCCGCAAATCACCTCGTGAGATTCGTTCATGATAACCTTAACGTCTTCGGCGCTAGGACATAGGAGCAATAAGCCGTCTGATCCCTTCGATAAAGCTCGTTCTGATAAATCAAATAACACCGAGCTCGGAAACGCGTAGTCCTTTCATGGTTGCCGAGGGGTCGCGCAGATACTTCACTATGGGGTAACGCCAGTCGGCTTCGGTCGTGTTGGCTTCATCGGTGATTTCGGCCCATGACACTTGAATTGTCATTCCTCGTTCGGCCAAAGCCGGCAGGGTACGCCTCTCGATTCTTATCACGCGATCGTGGTCGCTGTCCGAAATATTCACGCCTAACGCTACCTGGGCCATCTCATTGGCCTCATGGTTTTCAGCGCGCAGTACGTGAACAAAGGAGATTCTAGAAAACTTGTCGGCCGTATTGAGGGCCGTTATGTAATACACCGTAGACCAAGACACGGGTTGCTTTCATTTCTTTCCCCGGTCAGTTGGTTAATTACTAGCTGAGAATCACCGTAGACCAAGACACGGGTTGCCTTCATTTCTTTCAGAATTTCGAGACCGATGATGAGTGCTTCGTATTCGGCCTGATTATTGGTGCATTTGAAATCAAGCTGGAACGCAAATTGCCACCTTTGTTCTTGAGGGGACTCGATCACGACTCCGGCCCCAGATCTGGTCTCGACCTGAGCCATCGAAGTACATGGTCGAGAAGTTCTTCTCCATGCGGGCCATGCCGATCTCGCCCTTTAACTCTTCCTCCTATCCCTAAGCCGGGTGGTGAGCCAGGAAATCAGCCAACGCCTTACCCTTGACCGACTTCTGAGCCACCTATTGGAAGGTGAACTCTGATAACGCCATCGTCCACTTCCCGATTTGGCCGCGCATGATCGGCCGAGTGAGCATATACTTGATGAGGTCGGTCTTGGAGATGATTTGAACGACCGAAAGAAGCATGTAGTGACGCAACTTGGTAGCCGTGAAGTAGAGTGCTAGGCATAACTTCTCGATCGGTGAATAGTTTAGTTCGGCTATGTTAAGGGTGCAGCTTCAGATAGTGCACTGCTTGTTCTCGTTCAAGACTCGTTGTCTGAGCCAGGGGACAGTCGATAGAGCCCTCTGAAGCCGAAATGTAAAGCCTCAACGGTTTCCCTCTTTTCGGCGGCATAAGGACCAGTGGTTGAGATAAATATCTTTTGATGTCGTCGAGGGCCGCTTGATGTTCTGCCCCCCCCACACGAATCATTCCGTGTCTTTCAGCTTTGAGCAGAGGAGTCAACGACCGGATTTTCCCTGCCAAGTTGGATATGAATCACCTCAAAAAGTTGACCTTGCCGAGGAAGGGCTGGAGTTCCTTCTTAGTCCTCTGCGGAGGTGCCGCCATAATGGCCGTAGCTTTATTTTTATCCACCTCGATCCCTCGTTGGTGAACCAAGAAACCGAGAAAGTTCCCAGCAGTGACGCCGAAAGCACATTTCTTAGGGTTCATCTTCAGGCCGTGCGCCCACGTTCATGGAAATTAACGGTTCGGCCAATAAGGTCGTGGAAAATAAGGTTCATGACCACCCACTCATAAGTTCCTGATCAGTTCATAATTGTATATCATTTTGTACCCCTCTAGCTTATAATTTGGTTATGTTATTGAGTTAAACTTGTGCTTTTAATCCCTTTTCCATTTATCATTTAGTTCATTGGGCCTTAGGTAGCAATGGTGGCTTTGGATAAGAAAAGATGCAAAATGGTGCAAAAACTAGAAGACTAGAGTTAGCAATTTGTTTCGGCCTTAACTTCCTCCTCCCAACTTGTATTGGCCCAATTAATATGTGGTTGGAAAGAAGAGATTCTGAACTGCAAGATGGACTGCTAAAACATATCAATTGATGAAGTCAAGCCCAATCCGTGAGCCCATCAAAATGCACACCATACATTCCAGTCTATTTTCGGCAGTCAACTTGCAAGGCCCAAAAAATACACGTGTGTTGCTCCGATGGGAATACATTCTTCATACAAGTTGTTCCAATGGGTGTCTATTATGACATATCCAAATTTGAGCCCCATTGGATACATATTGAAACCTCAGGCCTTCATACACCAAGCCTGGTTCAGAAGAATCTTTTATTTCCAGCAACCAAAAGAAATCCCACATGGGTTGGCAGCAAAAGGCAGCCACAATTGATACACCTTTGGCAACCCATGTGAAGAAAGCTTGAGGTGCAGCAAAAGAAGTATGAGATGGAATTGATTCCAACCACACTAACATAGACAAGATGATGTGGGAGTTATGAGTTGTATTAAAGGAGGAATGGTGGTGTTGGATTTCATCATGATGTTCCTCCCTCTTAGCCCTATAAATAGAGAAGTCTTCAGGCTACAAAATTGACTTCAGCCATCCTCCACACTTCCATTATTCCATCAACACATCCAGAAATCATCCTCATACATTCCCACAACCCCAAACACTCCAGCAATCAACCCAATACTCTAAACTGTCCAAAATCACCAAAACAGCTCCAAAAAAACCTCTCTTCCATTTCCCTACGAATTTCCTTTTTCTCAACCATCACTACTCACCTAAACTCATCCCAAATCACCTACTAGCCGTCATACATCATTCTAGATGTGGGGAAGCTCTTGGAGAAGCATTAGACGTGGAGAAGCACTTGAAGAAGTCTTGGACACCACAAGAACTTCATAAAAGGGGGTTTTCTACTCTTATTGCATTTCTTATGTTTTCTCATTTCTATCTAAGTTTCTTTTCCATTAAGAGCAGCTAATTTCATAACTAGGGTTTCGATGTAACCTAACATGAATATTTTGGGTTTATAAGTTTCAAGTTGGATTCATGATTCATGTTCTTATTCATTATGCTTATCAGTTAATATGCTTGTTTGAATGATTGATCACCATTAGAACTTGTATGTTAGCTATCTTGGTTTGAATTAAGAGTAGACACCATGCTTTAATTCAAATTGTACTATGAATAGGAAGAGTATGTATGGACATTCGACAACAGGGATTAGATACATGCTTGGTTGTTTAAATCGTTCTTCTATGCTTAATGGGTTCCTAATGCTTAATTTAGGTTAGACAACAAATGATTAAATTAGGGAATTAGGAACACAAGGTTAGAACCAGACACCATGGCCTAATCATACTTTAGCTAGAATCAATCTTTGAATATGAATTAGACTTGTTACTTGACTCCTTATAACCCAGAATTGAATTGTTATGTTACATTTGTTTACTTGTTTTCTTTTGTTTGCAATTTCATTTTGCTTCTTTTGTTCAACAATCACAACAACTCTTGCTTTAAATTCTGTTTTAGACATAACCTCCTACTTTCTTGAATTTGGTAATCTAAGTACATAACTAGTTTTAACTTCTCAGTCTTCGTGGGTACGACCTCGTACTTGTCTTGCTATACTACTAATTGCCCCGTACAATTGCGAGTTAACATAATATTAACAACAAATTTTGGCACCGTTGCCGGGGACTGAACGAAAGTTCTTCCTTAGTTATGTGCCCAAGGTTACCCTATTCTTTTTAGTGTTTCTAATTAATCTAATTTTCTGTTTCATGTAGTTTATGTCTAAAAGGTCATTCCTTGAATAAGTGAGGTCTTCGTTTCTACATTCCAGATCTTTGAATGCAAGACCATCGTTGCAACCCAATCGAGTGATCTCTGAAATTCAGAATCGTCTAGAAAGAGAGTTGTCATCTACAAAAGAGCAAGCTCTGGCCACATTTACAAGTTGTGCTCTCCACACTGAACTTCCTGGTTCTTCACTTTCAAATTCAGAAGCAAGTTCAGACCAAGAAGAAGAAATGATGGCTGCCAATGAGTTCATGGGAGACCTTGATATCCCAACAATTCCAACATCTCCTTCAAGCATATTACTACCCACTGTAGCTCGAAACTATGAGCTTAAATATTCTCATCTTAATATGTTACCTTCCTTTTATGGTTTACCTAATGGAGATCCATTGAATCATATAAAGGATATTTTTAATGTTGTGAGTTCTTTTCCCTTGACAGGTGTGACAGAAGATCAACTTCGAATGAGAGTGTTTCCATATACTTTGAAGGATAAGGCGAAATATTGGTTGAATTCTTTGAAGCCTGGTTCACTCACTACATGGGCTGCCATTCAAAAGAAGTTCTTAGAGAAATATTTTTCCACACAAAAAACAGACATGCTTAGGGACAAGATCTTGTTATTTGCACAGCAAGATGATGAGTCGTTTTGTGAAGCATGGGAGAGATTCAATGGGCTGCTCAATCAATGTCCTCATCATGGGATTCCTTTGAAACTTCAAATGCGTATGTTTTACAAAGGACTAACCCCTTCGAGTCATAATATTGTCACTAATTTTGCAGGTGGTTCTTATAAAACCAAGACTCCGGAAGAAACGTACGAACTCTTTGAGGGAATAGCAATGGAGACCCGACATACGAATACAAGAGGTAAGCGTGTTGTTAGTGGTACTAATGATGCTTCTAGTGTGCAGATTTCAATCCTTATATTCATGGAGCAGGCCGATAATCTCGGCCGTTAACTAGAGTTCAAAAGTTGGCTTACAAAAAGAGGCCGTGGTTCGGCCTCCGTCCCTACGTTTATTTCTAACAAAGGGTCCTGGACCTCAGGGCAGTCATCCTCCATCTCGGCAAGCGCCGTTTCCAAGTTGTCCAAGGTCAAATTGTCCTCATCATCCGATTCGTGGAGGAACTCAATCAGGTTGAGCGGTGAGTTTGGCCGTAAGGATTCCTCCGCCCAATGTTCCAGCAGTCTTTCTCGCAGGTTGGTCACGGCCGCTGCTCCCTCTTCTTTAGTGGCTTTGTCTATCATCTAGAGGCTAGTAAGGTCGATCAATACTTCGCGCGCCGAATCCTGCGAACATTCTCGGCGCCTAACTCTAGCACTTTCTGGGCCGTTGTCCTCGTTGGTCGGCCACTCGTATCATGGCCGCTAAGGACAACCCATCCAACGTCATCGTCGTAAATCCGTGCTTGCACAGCGTTAGCTTCGAAAAGTTTTTCGTCGGCCGGGTGTATGGACACCTTATGGCCGTCCCAAAAGAACAATAGTTGGAAGAGGGAAGACGGTATGCATCCAGATTGATGGATCCAGTCACGACCGAGTAATATATTGTAGTCCACACTTGGACTCGACTACGTAGAAGGCCGCGACTCTTGTCTGGTCGGCCACGGTGATTTTCAACGGCAATACCCCAATGGTCTTAGATTTATTGCCGACGAAGCTGCTCATGACCACGTCGCTGGGGATGAGGTCCTCTTTTAACTTATCCAGTTTCCTCATTAGGAATAGGGAAGGATATTGATTGTCGCCCCACAGTCAACGAAGACTTTGGACACGGGTATACCCTCCACGTGAGCCGAAATGTACAACGGCTTGAGATGTCGGTATTTGTTTGGCTCGTCTCTGGGTATCACCTCGTTAAAGGCTACGGCCAACAACTCTTCCTTTGTCTTTGGTCTTTGATCAAGCTGCTCCTCGACCACGTCATCATCTAGGCCGTTGCTCTGCCCTCCTCAGGGCTGAAAACTGAGACGGCAGTACCAAGACCATGCTCATGCCTACCTCTTTCGGCCCGTGTTGGTCTCTCCTATCAGCTCCCTCTTTGGCCACGCAGCCGTCCTTAGTGAGGGCTTTTTCCTCAACCATCCCCTTGTATTCCTCATCGGAGATTCCTAACGTGGGGTCGTCTTCGGCCTCATGCCCAAAGAAAGGATCACCGGGACCATCGATCATAGGCCTTGCAGCCCCAAGGATATGGCCTGTGGACACTTTGATCTTAGAGAGGTCCGAGGCCTCGACCTTCTCCTCGAGGGCTCGTCTAGCCTTAGCCAACGTATCCCTGGCTGTCAAGTAGTCGTCCAATCGGCTTCTCGGACCTTTTCCTCGGCCGTTAGACCAAAGATAGTGTCGGCCGGAGTCACGGTAAAATATTGGCGGAGGTATTCTAAGTCTCCCTTGCTGAAGGGGGCCTTGGCCTCCAATCTTCCCAGGTCAGGTTGGTAACCTGGCATCCCTCTCGCTCTGGCCTCCCGGTTTGCCTGGTATACGGCCTTAATGGCCGAATCAGACCCTTTGGTAATAAGGAGCCCCTCTGCCTTAGTGTTCTTAAGGGCCAACTCCACGATTTCACAGTTCTCAGGGGTCATGTCGTATAGGTCGATGACCGATTGGTCTTTGTGGAATTCTATGAGGAAGGACAAACCGTTGGCCGAGAATGGGGGGTCCCTCCCACGGTAAACGTCGATGATACCTTCGTCTGATTTTTCTAGGGCCGCGGCCTTTGGCTTGATAGAAATGGCCGCTGTTCTATGAGGGTTTTCATCCTGCCTCAGGCGCGCCACGTCCTTGGAGACATGGTGCTGGCCGTTTTCATGGTAGAGGAGACGATTGGTGCAGATGGTGGCTAGTCTGCGGTCACCATTTTATTTTGGCATTTGGAACCCTCGACCTGGGTCGTCTGTATTCTGGCCTGCTGAACCCTGCCCTATGCATTCTCCTCCGCTGGGTTTTTGTCAGTGGTTCGGCCCTGCCCCCAGGTCGTGCATGGTACCAACGGTCATCCTGCATGATCGGCGGTTTGAAAGTCTTGACTTGCCTAGGAGCGGCCTTGTCTCTTTGGCCAACCGAGATACTGGGGGTTCATGCCCCCAGTCGATCGAAAACGGCTCTGCTGGCTGGCCGCGTCGTCCTGCCCGCCGCGAATTTCTTCATAGTCGGTTGAGAGGGCTCAGCGTCTTCCTTTTGTTCTCCTGCAGTCTGGGCTGACCGATCTCACACTTGCATCGGTTGCAAAGCACCGGCTCGGGTTCGGCCAACGGCTCCTTTCCTTCGCCGGCCGATGAACTTCCCTATATTCGGCCTGGAGCTAGGCGTTGACCATGTTGACGACAGGGTGGAGGGAACGGCCTGGAGTCAACTTGCATAGCTGCCTTCTTCGGAACTGGAGCTTCTTTTCGTCTATCAACTTCTGGATGACGTCTCGCAGGACAACACAGTTGTTGGTATTGTGAGACCAAGAACTGTGGTACCTGAGAACGTCTTTCCTTTGAGCTGGTCGGGTTTCGGAATTTTATGGCCAAAAGACAATTTGACCTTTTTCTCGGTCAATAGCAGGTCTAAGATAGCCTCGGCCCTTGTCAAATCAAAAGTGTAGGCCTTCGTTTCTCGAGCCGCGAATTTGGCATCGGGAATCTTTGCAGCTATTGTCGGCCTTGAAAAGTCCTTTGCAGATGAACAGTTTGTCTATGCTGACTTCGGCTAGAGCTTACCTCGACCTCGCTGCTCTCGGCCTCCGCGGAGCCGTCCCGCTTCGGATGTAGTAAGTCCCTTTTGAAGCCGTCTTCTTTTGCATTTCTTCCTTCAACAAGGATGCGTATCTGTCCACCTTGTTGATCAGTTCATGCATGTCCCGGAATTCCATTCCCTGGAACTTTTTCTGGTATTCGAACTCCATCCCTTCCTCGGCCATTTTGACAAATTCCCTTTCTGGTAGATTTGTTCGGCACCAATTCCTGCATGTTTTGAATCGCTGCAGAGAATCGCGTGGTGACTCGTCTGAAGCTTGGCTCATTCTTGCTAGCTCGGGACCGTTATCTCTCGGTTGGTCTGATAGAAATGTTCGTGGAATATCCTTTCCATGTTAGACCAATCCTTTATCAAATTTGGTAGAAGGTTTATGAACCATGAGAACGTAGCACCGGTTCAGAGAGTGAACAAATAAACGGAGTTTTTGGGAGTCTGAATCGGCCTCTTCACACTAGGCCGTGAAACGGCCTATGTGTTCAATGGAGGAGGTCTGCCCATCCCCCGGAGAATAGCATGAATTCTGGCAACCGATAGTTCCGGGAAGAGGGGTTCGGTCAATCTCCGGCGGGTAAACCTTGGAGCTTCGGCCGCCTTTGAGCCAGGCCGTCCTCAATCATTCGTCGGACGTCTTCGAATTGAAGCTCTTGAGGGGTCGTCTCCTGTTGGGCCGCAACGGCCGCGGGACCTGTTGCGCACATCGTTTTGTGGCCTTACCTGCTGGGTCACTTGAGCAAGGGGCTCGGCCGCCGCGACCAAGCCGGGCGGCACTAGATAAGCGTCGTGGGTTTGACCGGGTGCGTATGTGTTGCCGTTGGAATGGCCGATCCGAATGCCTGCAACGGTCAAACTACTCTGACCGTCCTGTTGTGACGACGCAGCGGTCGCGTTGCTTGGGCCAGGCTACGTTTGGACGGCCAAGGTATGAATCGGGCCGAGTTGCTGGACCGCGGAAAGCATGGGGCTATTCTGCCTTAATGATACCGCCAAAGCATGGATTGGGCCGTAGACGTTTCCGCTGGATAGGTTGGTCCGGGATTTGCCCATGTTTGCTAGGACTGCCCCCAGCTATTCGTCGGCGGCTGAGAATGCTGACTGTCAGCGTGACTCTTGGGTGCGGCCAGAGGCGCCGAGGCTGCTGCTTTCGCCGTAGGGCTCCATCCTCTCGCGCTCTTGGCTTCTCTGTCCGGCTCTGGGAGGTTTTGCGGACGAGGTTACCGGCATCCTCTCCTGAAAAAGCGTCCGTAGCTCTGAGGAAAATCTGTCCATTGCGGCCATAAAGGATGTCTCTATCTTATAGGCCTGCTTAGCGACGAGATTCTCCACCAGAGCCTACTCTTGTATGAACTCGGTCGTCGATCCGTCGTCATTGGAAAGCTGGCCGAGATTCTGACCGCTTGTTCGGTCTCGGCGATATTTATCGGTGAGGTTGGCTCAGGATTCTAAGAAGTCATTTCGATTGTCTTATTCTTGAGTTTCGCCTTTGCCCTAGTTTCCACGGCCAAAAGTGTTGGGCTCGCAAATCTCACGGCCTCATGGTACCGGGCCGAGGGGGATATGCGTCGACACGTGACGTCCTTCTTTTGGATGAGGTGCGGTTGTGCGGGGCGTGCCAACACAGTCTACCGTGCGTTGAGAGAGTGATGTGTTTGGGTAAATGGTCAAGTGGTGCGCCTGTTTGAGTTCGACTTCTAATCAAACGATTGTGGCCGAGAGAGGAACTGATCTCAGCCGTCAGGTTCATGGCCTGAGCTACAAGGCCGTTTAGTGGTGGTGTTGATGGTGGGTTTTAGGTGGTGCTCCGGCCCGTTGCTCAGAGAGCGACGGTCGTATGATATATGGGGTGGATGAGAAAGTAACAGAGATGGTGCTCCGGCGCCTTGAAGATCAAGGATCGTATGATATATTGATGAATGGATTTTCCTTACAATCTATCACTACTCCTAGGAAAGTGGTGCCTGATCAGAACAAGTGGGTAGTCAAATCGGCATTTGGGATCGTGAAGTATGGTGCCCTGATCGTGAGTGGTTGGTGACCTGACCTCTCAAGTTGTAAGAATATTTGTGAGAATGTTTGCGCCTAACCACTCTGATTTCCATTTCATCACCAAACCCTGACTTCAGTCACTTCCCTTCTTCCCTCGTGCATTAAATGCTTTTTTGCGGCTAGTGGGTTTGCTGCAACAGTCATAGGCGTTACTTCATTAAATGAAGTGCGGGACCTGGTTGCCTCAGCCTATAATACCGCGGTCGCGAGGCCGAGAGGATTCCTCCTTCACAGCTTTTCTTTTGTTTTTAGGAAGGAAAAATACCTAATGAACCGCCACGTTTTAGTTTATGGGCTGGTGCGAGGGCCGAGAGAAAGTCCTTTCGGTTAGTTTACGACCAAGATTTATTAGGTACAAACATTGGGAAATTCATCTTCTATGATTTTTCCCAAGATGGCTTGCACGCACAGGTGTTCGCCTTGGCTTTGGCAGGTAGGACGTGGCGATACAATTCCCTTAGCCCCCATGTTCTTGGGGCGTCTATACCGTTTGCTTGATCAGGTTCAATTTCTCGAGAAGGGGCAGCGGGAACCATGGCCGTCGAAACTCTATTGAACTCCAGCTTTCTCCAAGTATTTTTATGGGAACGGTTCAAGGGGATAGAAGTATCTCCGTCTCCTTATTCCAAGGCTAGGGAATCTGCTAATTCTGATGATGGTTCTTATGTACCGGAGAGACTCCCTTTAGTATGTAGATGGTTTCGACGAATGCAAAGAAAAGGCCAAAATTTTGTGGAGCTGCTAGATGACGTCGAAAGCTTCATCTGCCGTCCCTATTGTGGCTTGTCAAAGGGATTTAAACACATACCCCTTTATGCTGATTCTGATGATCTGATTGAGGTTCCGACAATAACCGCATGAGGTCGTCGGCTACGAAGAGAAACGCTGCTAAGCGATGCATGTCTTTCCTTGCCCACACTGGGTGACAACCACTTGGAAGTTTCTGTGTGTTATTCACCACATAGAGTTAGGCGACAGTTTGGATTTGATCAGGGTGTGCCTCTCAACCTCAGCCAAGGCGATCCTTCCCTGCTGCATAGGGTTTTTTTGACCAGTGACAGTGCATCGGAAGATGGCAGGCTTCTCGGACTTGCTTTGGCCGACAAGGGACGCATTGGTGGCCTCTCGAAGGCTTACCAAAGCTATTGGAACCACTGCTTTGCTTCCTTTAGTCGATTCCATGCCGCCCACTGTGACAGATTGCTTCCCACCATGGTCCGTCATGCTCGTCTAGTGTCGGAAGAAAAGGCCATCTCGCTAAGTGAGAAACGTAATCTGCCCTTTACTTCCAAAAGTGGGGAAATCGTTGGTGATTTTTCCAAGCTAAAGCAAAAGTTGGAGCAGCCAAGTTCTCGCAGTGCCTGGGAGGAGTGCTACGCATGGGAAGCGAAAGCGAGAAGGAAGCTGTTGTGTTGAGAAGAAGAAGCACGTTGCAGAAAGCCCGAAAAAGTTTATTCCCAAGGTAGCGGCAGAAGTCCCCCCAGCTCCAAAAATAATGCTCCCACAGTGCCCTTGCTACAGCAGCAACCTGTGGCTTCCTGGGCAGGCAGCATCAGGACTGGTAAGGCGCGAGAAGCTCCGTCTTCTCCCAGTAAGTACCACTTACTAGTTACTCATGTCTGTATGTTTTTTTTTTTTATATTACTGGTTCTGAACTTGCCTCCTCCCCCTTTTTTTAGGTACTTCCCAAATCAAAAACAAAGGCAAGGAGGCTCCCGTAATTCCAAAGCGCCGAAGCATGCGCATACTTCAAACAAGATTCACCGACGCCCGCAAAGGTGGGAGCGAAAGTTTGGGGCCTAAGGTAGTAGTGCCAGTTGATGACGGAAGTGACGAAGATGATGATGCTGTCGAAACTAGGATTAGTGCCCATGAGCAAAAGGGCCTTCGCAGCACGAGTGGCACGGGTGAGGACCTTGACGAGGACCAATATTACAATCGTGATGAAGACACCTACCCGGATCTTGATACTCACTCGGAGGAGCTGGACACCTCAGATGTACCTCTCGAATTTGCTAGCAGCCATGAGCGACACATGAACCTTGAACCGGTACCGGAAATTCTCCTACTTGTTTTATTTACGCGTGTGCTGCGCGCTGCCTATTTTAGCTCACAACTCATGCTCTATTTTTTCTTCTCCAGGTTGTTCTTACCGTTGTGGACATGGCGTACCCCTCCTCAAATGTTGGCCCTAGTCTTCCTGTTCTTGTCACTGACATCACACAAACTTCCGACGAGGTATCCATCGCTTGTTTTCCATCTTCTATGTTCCGGTTTAGCCTCTTCTTAGGTCACTCGTCACTTCAACTTGCTTTTCTTTCTTTTATCAGATTGAGGGTGCTCTACAAGGCGTGGAAGGTACACCCTCTACTTCTCCGATTGACGTTGTTGCCAATGTCACTCTGCATCTTCCAGTAGCATCGGCTCCTACTTTGACCCTTCCTGACATAGCTGCCGGCACCACTTCGAACCTTCTAGCAGCACCGACTCCCAATTTGGCTCCTCCTGACACACTGCCGACACCACTCTGGACCTTCCAGCAACACCGTCCTGTGGTGACATCCTTGATGAGGGCCATCAAGTTGGTGATATTTCCACACAAAAATTTGCCGTAGAACGCTCATCGGAGAAAAACATGTCTTGGCAAGATTGGGAAACTTTCTTTACGACGTTCAAAGCTTTCTTCGATGGCGGGGCCAAGATCCTCCGATCTATTAATGAGCTTCTTCCGCTTTGCCATAGATTTGACGAATATGCGACATTCCAAGGTGCCTTGGTATATCCGGAGACGGTTGCAATTTTGTAGAAATTCATGGACATTATGGGCATCACTTCATCTTTCTCCAGGAGCACTGCCTTCCGGGCTCTTGGCCTGGTACTTCACGGGATAGACACTATGCAGCTCATGGATATCACATATCACAAGCTCCTGTGTTGGCGAGACGCCATTTGCGAGGCTATGACCCTAGGGTTTCATGTGGATTTTCTCCTCAACTTGGTAAGGAATCTAGCACGTGCCGTATTTGGGGCGCGAGCTCTTCACAGCATGGGATTGATACCAAGTTCGGATGAATTGAAGACTACAGCTGATGCTTTAAACCTTAAACGATGAGAATTAGAGGTTCATGATCTTCTCCTTGCGAGAGGCATCTCTGCGATGGGGTAGAGTGTGTGGCGGAAGCAGCAACCAGGTTGTCTCATAGGGCTTCCTCCGTTCTTTTTGGGCATTCTCCATAGCTTTAACGTATATAATCCCTCTTATTTATTTATTTATTTATTGGACTATAGGACGCGTGGGTCTTTAGCATGTGTAGCTTTATCTCATCTTGACTGTAGCCTTTTTTTTTTAACACTCTAACGACTATGTCGTTATGACTTTGTAATGTAATATTGAACCATTGGAACTTGTATTAATTTCTAAATGCTTGAGGGATATTGTAATCCATGTATCTCACATATATATATATATATATATATATATATATATATTTGCTCATTTGGAAAATTTGTTCTTGTGAATTTCTAGAGATCTTCTGACTGGTTGGATATCCTTAAAAACAAGGCATATGCTGCCAAAATTTTGGTGGGAACAAAATTCCTAAATTTCCTTTGCATGGCTTGTCTAATTACTAAGCCTGAAAAACACCTTCTTGTCGTGCCTTGAAAGGACCAGACTAGTGTGTGCATGACTTTTCACCATGGTTCCGTAAAATTCCCAGATATCTTGCATATTCTGATTTTTTTTTTTTCAAAGGAGAATAATGACTTCGTTGTTCCAGCATCTCAAGAATTCATGTCTCTTTGTAATGGCTTGGCTTTGCCTAACTCATATCATTTTGCCTAAGCACGTTGCTTGTTGAGGTTCAGGACCTCATCCAAGTGGCTTTGCTTGGCACGTTTTACTGCTAAGTAGCGTGTGTTTTTTTTTATATTATGTATTATTGTTATTATTATTTTACACATACGTATATATATATAGTATTTGGTGCAAAGTAAGTTTGGGACACATAAAGGAAAAATAACATTTCAGAGACAGATTTTCTTTTTGAAAATACTCCTTCATTCTCCTTGCAAAGCTCACTCTACCACAGTGGTGCATCATACAAGAATTTTCCAAAATACCAAGTAAGAACATAGAAGGAGTTCATATCCGAAATGAAAATAAATGCAATAACGAAAGTGCGAAACCTAAGATTAACTTAGCAGTAATAAGGTTTAAGCCATTTTCCGTTGATAGGGTCCGTTAGCGTGCCTTCTTTGACGGAGACCAAGCAATAATAGCCGATGCTGTAAACTTCTTTGACTGCAAATGGTCCTTCCCATTGCGGGGCAAACTTGGAAGGTCCCGATACTTGTCTTCTCACATGCTCGACAACTTTTAGCACGAGGTCTCCTTGCTTGAAGGCTTGCGGCTTGACTGTTTTGTTGTAAGCTTGGGCAATGGTTTTGTGGTAAAGTGTTGTTCTTCTTTTGGCTTCCACTCTTTTCTCATCCAAAGCCTCGATGTCTAACAAGCGCCACTTCGAGCATGCCTTTGCATCCCATTCAAGGTCATTAACGGCTGATACTCTTGTAGTGGGGATAGTGATTTCGACAGGTGATATGGCATCGGACTCGTACACAAGCGAATAGGGCGAGAAACTCGTGGCGCTCCTTGGAGAGGTGCGGTAAGCCCATAAGGCCTCCGGCAGGTGAACACTCCAGCCTCCTTCATACTCATAGACCATTTTGCTTAGGATTCTCAATAAAGTTTTATTTGTGGCCTCTGCTTGACCATTTCCTTGCGGATAATATGGCGTGGAGCGATGATGCTTGATACCATAGCCATTAAGTGTCGAGCTTACTTGCTTGTTAACAAATGGAGTGCCATTGTCAGTGACAATCTTGTATGGGATTCCAAACCTGCACACGATGTATTCACGAATGAAATTTGAAATGGCAGCCCCGGTGGCCTTCCGAAGAGGAATCGCTTCAACCCACTTCATGAAATACTCAGTGGCTGTGAGTATCCATATGTAACTGTCTAATGGTGGATGGATAGTCCCGATCAAATCAAGCCCCCAAGTATAAAAGGGCCAAGGAGTGCGCATGTCCTATAATAACGTAGAAGGCTTGTGACTTAAATTGGCATGAACTTGGCACGTATGGCCCTTCTTCACAAAATTATATGCATCATCCTTCTTGGTAGGCTAGTAATACCCAACATTGAACAGCTGCCGATGGAGACTCTTCATCCCTTGGTGTTCGCCACATTCTCCAGCATGAATTTCCTACATCACTTGCTGCGCTTCTGATTCTCCTAAGCATTTCAATGGTTCACCATTAAACCCTTTGCGATAGAGAGTGGAACCGTCTATGAAGTATCTCTTCAGTGTCTTTTTGAGCTTGTGGGCATGCTTGGTGCTACTTGGTAGAATTCCTTCAATAAAGAATGCCAAGTATGGCGCCCTCCAATCTTCTGCAAATGAAATGGTGAATGATTCTTTGGAGGAGGGTATTGTTGCATACTTGGGGCAATTTGTTTTTAACTTCAGCTGCTTGTTTCTTCATTTCTGGCCAATAATAACTCTTGTGTTGCAAGCGTCGATATAGGCTCATTACTTGCTCCAAATTGCAAGTGGCTTCATGTACTTCTTGGAGCCTTTTCCGTGCTTCTGCAGTCGTCCTATGCAACGGGTCAAAATTCCTTCCGGTAGGCGTCCGTCAAGTTCGCTGAAGATAACCGCATAGTCCTTCAAGTCTTTGATGTTGCTTCCTTCACTCAACTTTTCTTTCACGAATTTTCTCCAATCTTTTTCATCCAGTGGCTCCTCTTGAGCCATTGCTTCAACTGCTGGAACATCCCTTTTTATTACGGTGATGTTGGGTTGCTCTTGGATGAATGAGAGCTTTGACCCCAATGTAGCCAAGGCATCAGCATATCTATTAGTGACTCCTGGGATATGTTCCAGCAGCACTTGCTTGAAAGAACTAACAAGATTTTCAGCAACTGTGCGATATGGTGCTAACGTTGACTCTTTCACAGCAAAGCTCCCTTGTAACTGACTTAGCACCAAATTTGAATCGCCAATGATTTTAATCTTTTCTACGCCCATTTCCTTTGCTGTAGACAACCCATAATGAATGCCTCATACTCTGCCACATTATTCTTACATGGGAAATTTAGTTTGAACAAGAGGGTCGTGGCTTGCCCCTCGGGGTTGATGAGGAGTATCACACCTGCTCCTCCACCATTTGACGTAGAAGAACCATCAAAGTAGAGGGTCCATGGTTCTTCCTCTGTAACAACAACCATCGTTTCCGACAGCTCTCCCAGAACCTCCTCCGAAAGAATCGATCCTTCTTCTTCAGGAAATAGAGCCAGCATATCAATCACGACTTGTCCTTTGATGGCCCTAGGAGTTGTGCTTGTGATATCAAATTTGGACAATTGCAATAGCCACCGTGCAAGACATCTAGATAGCATCGGTCTTGTGAGCAAGTACATTACGGGATCAGACTTCACTATGAGCTGTAGCTTATGAGCGAGAAAGTAATGACACAAGCGTTGCGTGGCATAGACAAGGGCAAGGCATAAGAGCTCGGTCTTTGGATATCTTGTTTCAGCTCCCCTTAATTTCCTACTCACATAGTAAATAGGGCTTTCCTCTCCACCATGGTGGTCTTGAGTGAGTAAGGCCCAACTGATGCATTTGTTGCAGCTAGATAAAGCTTGAGAGGAAGTCCTGGAGTGGGTGCTCTCATGGTGGGCAACTTAGTAATTATTTGTTGCACTTGTTGATAGGCTTCTTGGCATTCCTTGCTCCATTCATATGGCTTGCCCTTCTTGAGTAAGGGAGTAAAAACACTCATATTGGCAACAAGACCTGGGCGCCGAATATAGGATAATCTTCCCATGAAACTTTTCAATTCCTTTGGATTTCTTGGAGGCATGAGGGAATTTATAGCTCTGGTCTTTTCGGGATCTACATCTATGCCACGCTGATGCATTTGGAACCCCAAGAATTTTCCAAATAAAACCCCGAATGTGTACTTTTTTGGGTTTATCTTCAATCCATACAGCCGACACCTTTCCAGCACCTTCCTTAGGACCTCTCGATGGCCTTTTCTAGTTTTTGATTTCACCACAAGATCATCCACATAGTCTTCCACCTATTTTCCCATTGTTGGCGCTAAAACTATACAGATAGAAATGAGTGCAACTTGTGATGTGGACGATCTAGTAGATCGATTGAGTGATAGATGCAGATTCTTCTTGTCCTTGGATGCAGATCATGAATAGAAGAAAGCCGAGATTCGTAAGGTCTATGGAACCGGTGTGGAACTAGCCTAAGACCCTCCGATGATGAAGTAAGTTTGTTTTCTGAAAGCCTTCACTGTTGACAATATATTAATATAAAAGTCAATCTGGAAAGTCTTACCCCTGTATTGTAGTGAAGGGGCTTATTTATAGAGGGCATTTGGTATGCTCTTAGTACTTACTTTCGATGTGGGACTCGTGGGAGGGCCCTATGAGGTTGACACGAGTCTTTAGATATTTCGGGCGGGTGCTTCGAGGTTGATTCTGCAGAATCGGTAGGGGATGCTTATTGTAGACAATGCTGGGCCTGTAGCGACTGTTTGCGGCTTTGAGATAATGCCATCGGTAGCCGATGCCGATTGTTCGAGGCCTTGGGTACTTGGGGAGTTTCTCTGATCCACGTGTCGCTGCATGAGTGGAGGGTCAGATATGGTACAAACACCCATCATATCGTGAAACACCGCTATCATGGCTCTTTGATAGGTAGCACCGGCATTTTTAAGACCGTATGGCATGACCGTGTAATAAAAATTCCCATATGGTGTTCGGAAGGCTGTCTTCTCGGCATCTCTGGGTGACATTTTTATCTAGTTGTAGCCACTAAATCCATACATAAACGACAGCAAGCCTTGCCTCGAAGTTGAGTCAGTTAGGATATCCAAGTTAGGCAGCGGGAATTCATCCTTTGGGCAAGCTCGGTTGAGGTCTCGATAGTCCATGCATATTCTAATTACTCCGGTTTTCTTTTTTCACGGGAACGATATTTGCTAGCCATGTTGGGTGCTTGATCGGCTTGATGAATCCAGCAGCTAATAGCTTTTCAATTTCCACCTTGACTTGCTTGTCAATTTCAGGATGAAAATTCCTCCTTGGTTGCACAACAGGTTTCGTACCAAGCTCAATATTCAACGTATGGCTTACTAAGTTTGGATTTAAGCCGGGCATTTCATCGTAGCTCCAAGCGAACACATCTCGGAATTCTCTTAACAAAGACACCAAGGCCTCCTTCTCTTCATTTGTTAAATGAATGCTGATGGAGATGGGCCTTGGGGTAGAGGGATCGTCGCTCAAATTAATTTTTTCCAGCTGCTCAGCTACCGCTGTCGATCCATCTTGCATGTGTCTAGGCGCTGTCATTGGCTCTTGGAAAGCACAAGACGTGGATGTCTTGTCATCTAGACCCTTATGGCTGTTTGTTTGCATTGATTCTCCTCCATACTCAGGGCTTTCCCGTAGGACACAGTCGAGCCCCCAATCCCATCATAAGCGGTACACTGTGCGTCCATCTGGCAGCGTCACTTTCGAGCATTGGGGATGATCGTAGGCATGGTTGTTGGCTTCCGAGTGTCTCTTTTTTTCTCGCTCAACGATGGTGATGAGTTCTTCGTTGCTTAAGTCACGAATTTCAGTCCATGAGGCTAGGTAGATTCTGAAATCCTTAGATGGGCTGTTTCCAGCGGCTATGCACTCAGTGTAAAATTCTGCCTCGGAGTAGTGGGCTTCATCTTTGTTGAACAGTGCTTGATTCCTAGGTATGCGAAGTGGCCTTAGCCCAATCCTTTCCATCATGCACTGATGGTAAGTAGATGCCACAAGTTTATGCTTGTTGAGCCATGGCCTTCCAAATAAAGCATAACAAGCCACATCTACATCTACCACGTAAAACTTGGTAAGTAACATGATTGGCCCCACCTTCAAGTTTACTTGCACCTTCAATAGCATTGTCATTTCCCAAGAATGACCTTTGTGGTTGAGTGGCGAAGCAATGAGGATTTGACTCTCCAGAGATGTTCATGAGAGCTATAGCAACTGCTTCTCTTGCTTGAGGCCCAAAGCCAAGTTGGTCAAAGAGTGACTTGAATTTTGGATTCCTTTGGAGGACTTGTGAGGCCGTGGGTCCCTGCTTCAGGCCCAGATAACGCTCCATCACACTTGTTTTGCCCTCTGTAAGATTATGAAACGTTACAGCAGCTGTTTCCTCCTCTGCACGACGAAGCCCCCAAGTAGCATTCTTCCGGCATGTCCATCGAGAATACTTCATTAGCTATGCTATCATCCCATCCATCAGCAAGGGGCCATGGGGTATTGTAGCTTGAAGGTTTCGAATATTTTCACTAGTAAGCTTTCTCCATGTTTCCACAAGGCTCCCAAATAGCCTTGGGTGGCTTTGGGTCATTTTTCCAGGGGTGGCATAACTCATCGTCATCGAGTAAGTCATCGAAGCATGTGATGACAGCCACTATCTCTTTTCCCCTTCGTTTTGGCAAGGGGTCTTCATCAATAGTTTGCTTCCTAAAGGGAAGCTTGAGGACTCCCTCATGTATTTTAGCATGTAAAATCCTCCTAAAGCTCTGACAAGCTATGGTTGGATGCCCTACAAATTAATGATAACGGCAGTACCTAGGATCATTTTTCTCCTCTCAGGTGGGAATTTTGTAAGGTCTAGAGAGGCTTGATTGCGCCATCAGCAATCATTGTGTCGAGGATGGCATGGAATTCTTCGTCTTTGCAAGGTAATGGCGGGTACGTCTCCCTATCCTTTCGCTTGCGTGGATTGTAGTCACCTGATGGTTTATCATACACGGCCAATGTCTAATGCGCCTCTTTCTTCTCACTCCTCCAGCTTCTTTGCCTAGCTGGTTTGCAAGAGCTTCTTTGCCTAGCTGGTTTGACAGACATACTTGCCTTCCTTCCTGCTTCCAGCAGCCGAGAAATTGACTGATGCCAATATTCTCCAAATAAACTCTATAATTTGCCACGATGTTGCTGATGCAAATTTCGACTAACGCCTCATCATCCTTCTCATCATAGCAATCCAAGGCTAGGTCCCGAACCTGCGTACAAAGTCCACGGGATCCTCCCCATGTTTTTGGCGAGTGTTGTTGAGTTGAGTAGTTGTGACTCTCTCCTCATGCTGAAAATACTTTTTGCATAACCTACTCGCCAAATCCTCCCACGAACGAACAGAGCCTGGTGCTAGTGTCGTATACCATGTATAAGCACGGTCGGTAAGGCTCTTCGAGAACTCACGGAGCCGGAGATTATGGTTGCTAGCATGTGATCCTAAGGCATCAAGAAAATGATTGACGTGCTACTTCGGGCTTCCTTTCCTCCCATCGAAGAGGACAAAGCTTGGTGTTTCATAGCCCTTAGGATATGGCTGCTGGAGCAAGCTTGATGGATACGATGGTTGAGGAATATACTTCCAATCCTCTTGGCTTCTACTCAGCTCTTTTTCCAGCATAGAAATGACATATTCTTGGGTGACAAAAGATGGTCCCTTTTGTTTAGACCCCTTTCCAGCGGCGCAGACTCCTCTTGTGAGTGTCTCTCATTTTCTTCGCTTGGCTTAGAGACCGAACTTTTTAGCTCCTTCATTGTGTCTGCCATCTCCTTCTTAGTTTCTCTCATGGCATGGATGGCAACAATGAGGTCTGAGAGGGTGAAAGCTCCCTCACTGGCACATTCTTCTTCTCTAGAGGAGGCATTTTGCCTTGATTCCGAGTCACTATGGTCTGGCCCCTCTTGAGAAGTCATGTTATTGCTTCTAGTCTTCTTCTTTGGACGCATCGGTTCAGATATTGGCTTAATCCCCAGCAGAGTCGCCAATTTATGTAGGGGCATTTTTCTTCTGGCAGCAGGCAAATGGGCTGGGCTGCTGCAAGGAGCAATCTGATGCAAGTGTCCCCTTATGTCTAGTTCGAAGATCAAGCCCCAAGGATGTCTCGAAAGGGTGATGGCGCCTTAGGAAACTCCTTGGTTACCTTCGCCAATGAAAATAATAGCAAATTACAGATAAATCTTCTAGCTTGGCATGAGAGACTTATGGCATGGGAGCAAAAATTATCATGGGTTTAGCACTTAAGGAGAGAGAGCTGTGAGTTCCTATGAGAGACAGAGGTTCTAATGGAAAGGGAAAGGGGTTCCAAGGAGGTTTGATGAAGAGGGAGAAGGATGGTGAAGAATTATGGGTGACCTTAGCAGTTTCCGGGCAGCTTGGCAGTGACTCTGTCAAAGCTATAGCAATCTGCCAGAACAGAGGAGATAAGGGAATTGGGCAAGTAAAGCCCAAAAATTACTGAGTTTTCAGGTGAGAGAGGAAGCTTGCTCTCTGAAGGGTGGGTTGTTTTGTGTTGGGTAGAAGACGCCTTAGGAAACTCATTAGTTATCTTTACCAACAAAAATAACAACAAATTGCAAGTAAATCTTCTAGCTTGGCATGAGAGAGTTATGGCATGGGAGCAAAAATTATCATGGGTTTAGCACTTTAGGAGAGAGAGCTGTTGGTTCCTATGAAGGACAGGGGTTCTAATGGAAGGGAAGAAGGGTTCTAAGGAGGTTTGGTGGAGAGGGAAAATGATGGTGAAGAGTTTTGGGTGATTTTCATAGTTTTCCGGCAGCTTGACAGTGACTCTGTCAAAGCTTCTGCCAATCTGCCAAAACAGGGGAAATAAAGGAAAATGGGCAAGGATAGCACGAAAATTACTGAGTTTGCAAGTGAGAGAGAAAGCTTGCTCTCTGAAGGTTGTGGGTTGTGTTGTGTTGGGTAGAAGGGGTCCTATTTATAGCTGCTGGGAATGGCTCTTCTCCAAGAAACCCTAATGGTTTCTTCACAATCTAGCTAAGCTTTCCTCTCCTTTTCTTCTCCTCCTTCTTGACTTACCTCGTGGTGGCAAAGTCAGCTCTGCCCAATCCCACAAAATCAGAGATTTTTGGGAGCTCAATGCTTCTTCCCGCAGCTGCCTCAGAGGAGAACTTCCATTTTCACCCATCTTCTTTCTCCTCTTTCTTCCTCTTTCCATGGCCAAATCTGATGAAGGAAAGAAAGTGAGTGCGCCTCCTGGTTTAAGGGATGGCATCCTCCCTTGCGTGCCAAAATCCCTTGGTTTCTTGAATTCTTGCACTTGGAACTTGTTCCTTAGCCTCCCAGCCACTCACGTGTAGATTTCCCAAGCTCCTTCGTGGTTTTGGTTGTCCATTTTCGTGCCATGGGGAAGGGGTAGAGACCAGCTTTTAGTGTGGGGTTTTGGTCTGACAATATTGCCCCTCCATGTGAGAGGCATGTGGTTGCTCCGTTAAAGAAATTGACAGAAATTTAATATTGTCCTTGAATTGCTCCAAATATGAAACTACAAGGTTAAAAGTGACGAAATTGAAACTACAAGGTCAAAAGTGGTTGAAGTGCCAAACTACAGGGACCAAAAGTGACTTTTGGCCTAAAGTGGAACACGAAACAACAGTCAATGAGGTTAAGTGGGCCACTTTAACTTTAGGGGGGATAAAGTTTGATTTAATCGAAGTTTCAGGGGATACTACAGCAAATAAGCCTAAAAAATATATATTAAGTATAGTGGTTGGGTTCGGGTTTTCCCTGGTTCAGAGGATGTAGTTTTTTTTTTTGGTTTAAATGCTAAAATGGTCCTTGTGTTTTAGACCATTGGCCAATTTAGTTGATGTGTTTTCAATTTGGCTAATTTGGTCCCTATATTTTGCACTGTTAACTAATGTAATCCAATCCGTTAAACTTTTATTTAAATATTAATAAAAAATACAAATATTTGAATTCAAGAACAATCCCTAACTCCTGACCATCTCCCAGTAGGATCTTCACCATGCGGTCATCTCCCCACTCCCCCCAACCACATCATCTAGCTAGCAGCCCCGACCACGCCCATCCTATTTTTTTTTTTTAATCTTTTTTCTAATGCTATGTTTTAGTTTTAATATGTTTTTAAATTAATTCAATTTTTATAAATTAATTTCTACAAAATTTATAGGTTTTCAAAGAAAGAAGGAAAAAAAAGGATTATCTTGTTTATTTAACGGAAATTTTAACATAATAGGCCATATTGGCTAATAGTGCTAAACACAGGAACCAACTTGGCCAAATTAAAAACACATGGACTAAATTGTCCAACAAAATAAAACACTGGGACTATTTTAGCATTTAAGCCTTTTTTGTTTTTTTTAATCTTCTTTTTTTCTAAATAATTAATTTTCTTTACGATTTTTTTTTTTATGAATTTTAAGTTTCAAATTATTTTTAATATTTAATCTGATTTAATTTTTTTAAATTGAATTTTAATTTTTAATTAATATTTTGGAAAAAATAGGGTAAAGTAAGAAAAAATGAGTTTCAGGTAGCAAAGTGAGACTCAAGTACACTTTTATGGGGTATAGCAAAAAATAAGCCTAAATTTTTAAAAATATATATTTTTAAAATAAAAAAAAAATTAACCAAGAACCAAAAGTCCAAAGTCCCCACACACCCAACCCCGACAACCACCCAGTGGCGGAGCCACCTAAGGACTAGGGTGGGCCCAGTCCCTCACTCATATTTTTTATTTTCTCATATTGTAACTTATATGTGTTGCTATATGTTTGCTTTTTGGAGTAAAAACTCTTTTTTTTTCTCATTCTCTTCCTCTTTTGATTAACTTAAGCTTTATAAATTTCTCTTTCTCCTATTTTACATGTCTAAGTAGGGCATCTTAATATTGGGATTTATGAACATTTTTTGTATTTCTTCTCTCTCTTGAAGTATAAATTATTACATTTTGAGTTTTTAATAGTGTAATGATGAGATTAATATTCAACCATGTTAAATATGATATTCAAGACAATTATGATTGTAATAAATGGATAAATTATTAATGAGGGCTCCTATTCGATTATTTTAAAAAAATTTGTGAAGGGCCCCCTCTAATGTGAAATCCTAACTCCGCCACTGCAACCACCCCCAACTAGCCTACTACACCGGCGGTAGCCCAATCTTCTCATCGCCGGCCAAGGATTGATCCCCTCCTTTCTTTCTCACCTTCTTTCTCTTTGCTCCCAGAACAGTCTGAGTCAACTGGAACCTAACTTATAAATTGGGTTGGTGCACAACATTAATTCAACAGATGTATAGTTTATATGAAGTATTTGTTTGATTATACGTCAAATTTTTATTTGTGTGGATTTAAAAGTTGAGTAGCTGTGAATTGTTATTTTAGATTATAGAGAAATAGCAATATGCATTGATTTTAAAGGAAATAGCAAGCTGATCCTAGCTTGACCTCAAGCCAGTACAATTCAAGTTATTTGAAAGGTTAAGTTTGTGAGTTTGCTTAGCTACTACCCAATGGTACTGTGGTGGTGCCTATTATATGAACTTATGAAAACAAATATAGTGGTGGTGGGCCGACTCGGTGTGAGCGGGGATTAGTCTGGGTTGTGGTTAAGGCTTAAAGGTGCCACTCATAGTTGGGGCTCATCCAGGACCACCTCGTGGTTCATACCAAAAAAAAAAGAAACCAAATATAGTTGTTTACTAATGTTTATGTCGTTCATACTAAATGTTAGGGAAACCTTTTCCCCTATATCGTATATTTTCATTTTGCTTCTATTAATATAGGATTTTGAAAATTTGATAACGAAAAACATTAATGAGGCTGTACACCAGCACTACACTATTATAGGGTTATGGTAAATTTAGGACTGATTAAATCTTAGAGACTACAATTTAGCTATATTTGTCAACTGCCTCTTTTTTTCTTAATCATAAATTGCATCTAAAACCACATGATTTAATTTGGTAAAAAAAAATATAATTATACTATCTCAACTGATCATGTTGCGCACGTCTATTAGAGAGATGACAAAGACTATGATCAGTTTTTTTTGGTTTCCCAGGGTATCCCCGCGCGACTGCGGAGATTAAATCCCTCGAGGTACGGTCAGGCGCAAAGCGGGGACCTCTCCCAACAAAATCTGCTCTATTCGCAAGCGCCTGGAATCGAACCCTGGACCTCTTGTTTAAAGGATTCAAGCCCCTTCCACTTGGACCAACTCTTGTTGGTAGAATATGATCAGTTTAGATGGGAAAGAAATGGAAGGATGTTTATGTTAGAGAGGAGTGGGTGGATAATTTGTGGGAGAGAGTCCGATATTGGGGTACTTTATGGGTTAGTCTAACGAATTTTACGAGCTTAGACAATTCATATTCAATTAATATTAGAAGCTTCCTGCAAAAAAAAAATATTAGAAGCTTTAAGTTTGAACAATTATTGATGAAAACAACAGTAAATCCGAAATTGAACATACAAGTGTTATGGAAAGAAAATCCAACATTAATAGGAAATCTCCAATTTAAAAGTAAAAATAATTTTGTCAATCTAGATAACAAGAAATTTTAGATTTGACCAAAAAAAAAAAAACTTATAAATTTGTAAGAGCAAGCATTTACGTAGTAGTCTTTGCTAGTTCCCGAATAAAATTACCCAATAGAAAAATAGAGGGTTTCACATTGTTACTTATGAACGTACTATAAAAACTTCCTCGTCTTCCCACATTTTCTTAACTTTTTGAAGTTAAAAATTCCAATTTCTTATTATTTTCTTTTAAGAGGTCTATTTTCTCCCATTTTCCTCTTCTCCTAGTTTGTTATTCTCTCAGTTTCATTTTTCATGAATATCTGTAATACTATTTTTTTGAGGATTCCAATTGATGAATAGATAAGCGAAACAAAAATAAAATAGTCAAATACTTTTATGTAAAATTAATTAAATAAAAAATTAGGCATAATAAACCGGGAAGGGAACCGTGAACAATAAAAAATAAAAACTACAAAGAGAAGCTCAAATGATTTTATTTTCCTCTTCCTATCTACACACTGATTGCATAAACCATGAACAAAGGAAGCACAACAAAAAAAAAAAAAAAAAAAAAAAAAAGAGAGCTCAAATTCTTTTATTTTCCGCTTTCTAGCTACACAATCATTACTTGCAATACGTAACAAGAATTCCTATCTCCTGTTTGTACCATATTTGGAAAAATGGCCGAAAATGGTTTTATTCTCAAAGAAGATTTATTAAACCTAAGCCCAACCTTTTTCTTATAGAAACAATGAAAAGGGCTTTTCCGAATTTGGGCCAGCAGTGGACGAAAGCCTCTCAAAAGCCCACAGTACGAAAATACGCCAGCTTTAGTCCACACTAAAGTTAAGAAAATGGGTAATCGTTGTATATCGACCCACGTGAGGGTCTGAAGAGGGGTTATCACCATTAATGACGACTTAACCGCCATCTCTCCCAGCAAGAAAGCAAATTGGATAATAGACGCCAAAGCCGAAGAAGCCGATTACCAACTGGATTTCCAGCTATGAAAGGACACAAGTTAGTTTGGCACCCCTTGAAACTAGTAGTTTTGTCTGAGATATTTTGTCCACCCACCTATGGACCGGCTCACAAGGACAGATCAACGTTGACTTTGGACAACAACCAAATATCCTCCTCCAGCCTTCATCATTAGGAATTCTTGCATATAAATATAGAGGCTCTACAACAGCATAAGGGGACTCTCTCTCCAAAAACCAGATGCGACGTATAGACACTTTAACAAACTTCAAGATATTTTCAAATAGCCAACCCACTGTTCAGATAACCAGTTGACAACTCTTGAGTTTATCTTTTGTTTGCTCTGCCATCTTCATGGTATGATTCTTATTGAAATAATCAGTTTGAATTTCTATAAATATATTTTCTATATAAATTGGATAGAGAAATCTCAAATTTCTTCCATATTGTAATTTATATTTAAGAACAGCTAAATGGAGAAATTTTTTACTTTGGTTTCAACCTCTCATCATACCAAAGTTGGATAGAGAAATCTTCAACGGCCGGAATCCTCTTTACTTTATGAAATTTTCTCTAGTTGTTTTTAAATATTTTTCGTTTATTTACTTCATATATTTCTGCAGAGAAATTTACTCTCCCGCCTTTATTTATTTAAGTTTCTCATTATTCGGACCTAAGATAAGGGTTTAGGCATGAATATGGCTTAATTAATCCAAAAGTAAGGGCCTATCCAGGCCCGAACTACATTGTTAGGTTGAATAAGGCTGACTTTTGACCCCGGTCTAGGGTCATCTCGGGCCCAACTAGGTTTTTGAACCCGAACGAGGGAGCATTAACCACAATATTGGTTTCCTTCTTATTTGATCAGGTACCTGCCTGTATCTATTAAACCAGTAACACACGAGTGAAAGAATATTGAAGTCCTCTTGATTGAGGCATAAAAAAGAAGGGAGATTCACTATTATACCCAATATAGGAGCCTAAATTTTAAAAAAAAACTATATATGAAATGGACTTTAGAAACACACACAAAGCCCATTTACAACATAACAAAAAGGCTTTTAACTTCTTTTAAATTACAAAACTGCCATTGATTTCTTAAAACAAACCCAAGTCCAAAACCTCATAACAAAACCCAAAACACTCAATAGGGCATCAAAGTAATTTAATAATCAAAATTAAATTCAATAGGGCCATCTATCATTTTTTGGGTTTTTTTGGGTTTGTTTATAGAAATTAAATTATGTAGGGTTTATTTATAGTTTTAGTGCTAAGAATGTGTATATGACTAAATATCTCAAAAAGGAACTCATCCAAACCAATACCCCCCATGAAGCACAATGGCTTGACCAGAAGTCTAGAACAAGCGTAAATCCACCAAACAGATATCCTACATCACATATACCAGGGCTATTGGGCTAGTCTCATACCCAGTAGTGGCACACCTACGCAACCCGCGATCAGGTCAGGAGAAGCAAGTCACCAGGGCCCGGCCCGAGCTCGCCCGTTCTTTTCAACTTGATCCAACTTTCAATTTTGTCCAAAAGTTGAAAGAATCTTCTCGTGAGCCAAAAATCCAATCAAAACATTGGTGTTGACCAGACTCCTTTCCACTCTCTAAAGCAACTAAACCCGAAAGACAGAGAGTCGAAAAAAGGTACCAACATCTCCAAATCCAATACAAATTTACAATAAAATGACCAACAAATTGATTCAAGCCATCAAATCCAATACGCACTTAAAACAAACTGTATAATTCATAATTTTCCAAAATCAAGCACACATCTCTTCAAAAAGAAATCTCACTTTGCAAGTATTGATGAACAGATAGCACAATAAATTGTCACTACACCACAAAAATGTAATAATGGATACATGAGGGACTCTCACAGCAAAGAATTTCAATTACACAATGTACTTGCAGCAGTATTGACAAACAAATAGTATGATATATAGCCGACAACATTAACAAAACTTAATAACTTGAGTTAGTCATTGGACTTGCAACAACCAACATTGGAATAGTATGATATATAGCCGACAACATTAACAAAATTTAACTTGAGTTAGTCATTGGACTTGCAACAACAAACATTGGAATCCTGATAAAGAATCTGAGACAGAATCCTGCTATCAAAATATAAAACAAGATCATACTACAATGAAAAAGAGTCTCATATTAGTTCGGATGGAAAGGGATGTATCAAGTTTGATACAATCTAATAGAAATATCCCTAAGGAAATATCCCTAACCAAATGATAAGTATTCTCAGACATTGTGATATAATTAACCTTTGGTCTACAAAACTTGATGGTACAATGTAGATTGTTAATCATAATACATGTGTAAAAAGTAAAAACTAAGGAACAAAATTGCAATTGATGAATTCAAAACCAAACTGAAAGTAAATCTCAAAACAGTCAAAACCTTAAAAATCCAAAGTGTAAAGACTAGCGGATCTATCAGTGGGCTGGAGCAGTGCTGAATTTTTAGAATATACAACTTAGGCTAAGTTGTCCAAGCCCAAACTAGAGGTAAATCAAATATTAGCCCACACCTTTATGTAGAAATAAGTCCACCTCTGTATAATCTCAGTTGTTAGATTGATTGGAATCCATTTGACGCAGCTTTGGAGCCAGTGTGATGCATTTTTATAATAAAGATAAATACTTTTTTATATAATAAATGTGTTGATATGTGCTTCAGTGTGATGCATTTTGTCTGTTGCAACTCATTGTTTTCTTATAAATTATTTTTGTTTTTCATGAAAACCTTTAAATTGTTTATTGGAGATTAAAGATACAAATATAAGCATGAGGTTCTGGTTTTTTATCTGTAATTCTTTTTCTGCTATAATCTTTCTTCTGCTCAATCCATATTGTTACGATGGTATCATATCTCATCTCGATACTTCTATAATTTCTCATATCTTTCTTTCAATTTCTACTTTTTGAAGCTCCATTCTGAATTTAGGCACGAAGCCTTTACTAAATTTATGAACTTTTCAATTTCTCTGAGATTCTTCTGTGTTCTTTTTTGAATTTCTGGTTCTTTTAAGTAACTTTTGCTTCCTAAAGCTTGGCTTATATGATGATGGTTAACCATCACCACTGTTATATGGGGGAAAAAAACATAACCACAATTATAAAAGATATCGCCCAAAAAAAAAAAAAACCACCCCATAAAAATTCATGGATCCGCCATTGTGTAAAGTACTAAAAGACTCGTTAAACACCTATGAATGATCACCTCTTGTTGGGCTGCTGCCATTCTTTCCCAGGTTGGCCACTGCACAACATGATGAGCAAGCTATGAGGAGAAAAATAATTCATGATTAAGGGATTCTTGCAAGAACATGGGAAACTATGAAACTAAATAATTGAGATCATAGGCATCCATAAGCATACAGTAGAGCCAAGATTAAAAAATCGAACTTTGTAAAAAGATATTATATAATAATGGAAAATTTTGAGGGAACCTAGACTGAAATTGCAACTGAAAATTTCAATACCCTCTGATTTTTGCAACTCAATTCTTCTACCATTTATGCCTGCCTCCATTCACTCAAATTCATTCTAGATGTACCTTATGAACCATACATGGCTTTGAAACTAATTTAAATTGCTTCCCATGAAGCGGAAACCCTTACAGAGCTCTCCCTAAGACAAGCCTTTAAGCTTCTTGAACCAAAACTAAGACCCTCATTCGCATAATTAACAATTCCAAAGCCGCAAGAATACTTGTTGCTCAACAAAGCGATACTTTATGGAGTTTTATGTGAAAGCCATGTCGGCAAAACACATATTAAGCACTTACATGCCATTGTCACCGTGGGAACATATATTTCGCTTGCCATTAAGAAGATGACATGCGGAAAATGAATATTCCGTAGGTCAACTAATTACCCTAATTAAATCATATTTAATTAGGAAAATTATCTTTGATTTAATAGAGGAATATCTCCCTAAATCAAGGAACCAATTTCCACAAAATCTCTCGGATTAATTCCTATCATCTTTTTAGGAAAGAATAATCTTAACCAAATAAGGATTTTTCTCCCAAAACCCTAGCATACAAGAAGCCTATAAATACATGGCTACACAAGGCATTCAAGGTAATTCTTTTTTAACCCTAAAATCCTCTCTTGCCGCCACTCTCTCTCCCTTCTCTCCCACACGGCTCTAGCCACCACACATAGCTCCGGCCGCTTGGCTCTCCTCGTAAGAGAACAGGTGGTCTGGGTTCTTCTTGATGTAGTCTCGAAGGGACTCGTCATGCTTCTTGCATAGGTTGAACAAGTGGTCAAGATTCTTCTTGATCGTCTAATATACTCCTTAGTGATGTTGAAAGCTAGCTCCTTGAAGCTGCTTATCGACCCAGATGGCAGTGTATGAAACCAATCTAAGGCTGCTCCTCATAAGGTCATTGCAAACACCTTGCACATCAACGCGTGTTCGACATTGTAGAGAATCATAACACTTTTGAAGTGCTTTAGATGGCTCCCGGGATCGGAATCCCCTTTGAAGTGTGTGAAAGAATGCGTTGAGAATCGCTTTCGTGGATCCGCCTGCTTGATCTCGGTGGTGAATGGTGAGGAGTTCACTTGGTCCACCTCCTTGCACAGAGCATCTTCGAAATCTCCTTCAATCTTCAAGTCTCGAAGTCAGTCATTTGCGAGCTTCTCGACATCTTGTGTGTGCATGGCTTGCAATTCACATCGGTGTCCTCCATGATTCGGGCGCCGTTGGTTTACCTCCTCATTGTCTCTACGAAGCAGATCTCCTCGACTGTCCTCCTGTGCGACGTGTTGGACGATTGACCTTGCGAGAAAACCTCCATAGCTTGTCGTTGTGAGTTGGCTCATTGGACCGAGTAGGTGGGTGCCTTTCTTCTTGTACTTCATGGGGATGATTGTGAGGCTGATCTCCTTAGGGGCCTAGTCTGCGTGAACGCTTCTTTGCTGGCCTAGGCAGACGTGAACATCGGATCGTGAGCCCAACTTCTCGTGCATGTTGATCTTTAGACTTAATCTTGATCAGAGGCTCGATTTACTTTGAGCTAGGCTCATGGAAGCTCGTGACATGTCGACGAAGGAATAGCCATGGTGGGAGGTTCCACCGTGGACCAATGTGGCGCCGTGGTGAGGGACGTCGAAGCTGGCCGTGAGGCCATGAGGCTGTGAGGTTATTGCGATGAGGCCACGAGGCCGTGAGCTTGAGCAACAGTTTCAGCTATGGTGCCTTATGGCGGCACAAGGCCTTTGGTGACTGCGACTTGTGGTTGTACAGCAGGACATGGCCATGGACCAAGCGGTGGAGTGACTGGATCAATATAGATTCTTCATGCTTTGAGCTTCCTTCTTTCTCTTCCTCGGTTCTTGCCAAACAAACAGGAGTGAATGACCACACCCGGGGGTGTTGGCTAAAGGCCTGTCGATGCCTAAGTTAGTTCAATTGGATCTTTGAGAAAAGATGCGGCAATAGTTAAACTGGAAGAGTTTTCTCTCACGAAAAAAGTCGGGTGGCCGAGCCGTGTGTGGTGGCACTTAACCGTATGGGAGAGATGAGAGAGGGAGTGGCTGGCAGCTAGTCTAATAACCCGGAAAAAAAATAAAAAATAAAAAAATAAAATGGTAGAAACTTCTATTTCTCTCCCCACTCTCTTCCCCCCCCCCCAATCGCAACAGACCCCCCTAATAATCCCCACCCCCTTTTTCACCATCGCTGCCGCCACGCTCCACCTCCGGCCACGAGACCAAACTGGTTCGAACCGCCGCCCTTCCCCAGTCCTTTCCCGACAAGTTCCAACCGTGGCCGTCCACAGAGCTCGCCGGAATCTGCTGAAAATCATTCGGTTTCCACTCAAAAATTTTAACATTCGATCTCCCTCCTCCGACCACCAATTTCGACGAGTGAGGTGTGGTTTCTCACCTACCTTTCGAGCTCTAGCTGATGGTTGGGTAGGATTAGAACGATTTCTAGCCTAGGTAGATCAAATCACGATCCAAAGTTTGGCCGGTTTTCAATTCGAAATTTCAGTCACTTCTCGTCATTTTTCGGGGTAGGTCCAAGAACAAAAGTGGCTCCAATTGATATCCTAAACCCAGGGTAGGAATCTTGGCCCTCGATTTTGAAGTTTTTCGGCCGCCGATATCACTTAGGATACCCATGCGTGGGCACTGGAGCAGAGGGGCATTGTGTCCCGACGTAATCCCTTGGTTGTCACGAGTGCGTAGGTGTGCTTGGATTTCAATTCAGATATCATTTGAACCTCAAACGGATTTCGCCTATTGTACGTTATCCGGGTTCGATACGTTCGAACTGTTGGATTGCTTCCAATTTAATATATGTTGATCTAGGCACTCCTAGGATCATGTAGGATTTTGCGGATCGTGAATCGGAGCCCCGATGTTCCGATTCTATAATTTAAAGTTTAATTAAATGATAATCGTTCGATCATACGATCGTGAGCAATCCGATAGTTCAATTCGAACCAAACTTACATGACATGGTCATAAAAATGTGTGGAACCTATAGGAACTCTCGGATTGATAATTGAAGGTCGTGGACCCCAGGGGTCCGGGTTGACTTTTTCAAGAAATTATCGCTTATTGAGTCTAAGGTATTTTCAGACCGTTCTAACCTCTGAAATGTTTAAGTGGGCATTGGAATGATCTTAAATCGTGTACACACACTTTTAGAAGCTGGGGTCAGGGTTTTGGATTAAATATTTATGTTGGGTAGTTTTTATTAATTAAATATTTATTATGGCTTAAATTGGTACTCTGGCTCGGGCAGACCCGCAGGAGGGACCCTCAAAGGGCCCAGCTAGCTCGGATGCCCAGTGAGTGGACTTTTGTTTTATAAACGATTTTATGCAGTTAAAGTTTCATTATTTGATTTTGAATGAGTTAGTAATGACTATCACTTTCCAAGCATGATTAATGGGATTTAAATATTTTTATTTATATATTGTTATGTTTGAAATGCAAAAGGCTTGGATAGTATGAATTGAGGTGATTACCAGATTGAATGGTTTGATGAGAAATGAGATTATAGTTTTCCATGAAAGGCATGCATTTTATATTTTTAAACCACCATAGGTACCCAAGATTGCCTTCGGATCAAAAGTTGCCTTCGGAATAATTGTTGCCCACGAGTCTTAGGGATATCCGAACCGTGTAGAGCGAGGATTGCGGATCAGGTTGACTAAATGTCCCCTGAATCCTGCGAGGATTGTGGCTCGGGTCGACTTTGTGTTACCGAGACTTGCAAGGACGTCTCACCAATGGTGACACGAGGAATTGACGGTATAATGTCGGAATTAATGGAAATTAAGGAATTGACGGATAAATGATGGGTACACCAAGGTGGGAGTAAATTCTTGATTTTCAATAATTTAACCGATTTAATGATTTATGTAAACGTGTGAATTGCTATATAAATATAAATATGCATGTTCGATTTCTATACTAGTATAGCATGAGAATTATATTGAGTATTCTAAAGGTTTTAACAGTGGGGTTAGTACGTTCATAGTTTATTTTAAAAAACTTTATTTTTGTCCACTCACGTTTTTAAATGTTTTTGCGCCCCCAGGCAATAGACGTGTACCAAGTGAGCCACCACAGGACAGACTCCCCATTCCGCTCCGTCCTTTTCTTATGTAGGATTTCTCTTGTATTCAAATTGTTTCATTGTAAATATCTAGATTAGTATTGCTCTGATGGATTGCCCTAGGATTACCTGTATGGCCTGAGGCCGTTTAGTTGTCGTTGGAACATCTGAGTGTAACTTGATGCATGTTGAATGTTGGGATTATATTAATTGTGTTTCATGTTGGTGTAAATTTTTGGGAAACGTGCATTTACAGGGGAGACTTTGTCGAATGTTAGGCAGAAGTCAAACCTTAATGAACTTTTGTGTTATTAGAAGGGCAATTTGGTCATTTGTGCCTGGCACCCGCCAGGTGTTGGACACACACAGGGTTTGGCTAAGATTCCAAAGCGGAATTTGGGTTGGGTCTTGTCAACTTGGTATCAAAGCATTAGGTTTAAATTCCTGTAGACTTCGCACCTTATGTGCATTCTTGTTTTGATAAATTCATGTTTCTTTTGATAGAATCATGGGCCCTAAGTGTGGTGGTACTCGTAGAGGGATCCGGCAGTCGCCCCAACTTTGGGGACAGGACCCCCATCCTGAACCGGAGATTGAGCCAAATTCGGGGCCAACACCAGAACAAGTTGAACAGTCTTATGTAGGAGGTCAGAGCAGGGGCCGTACCGGATGGCTCAGGCCCTATCTAGGATCGGGCATTCCAGAGATCCATCTTTAAATTATGCTGATCAGGCTAGGAGAATTGGAACTGTAGAGTTTGATGGTGATGGTGACCCCGCCATGGCAGAGGAGTGTTGCGTAGATTCAGCGGCACCAAAATGGGTTCAACTGCATCCTCAACTTGTGATACTCGCAAGTGCACGAGCCGTTCGGTAGTATAGCATATGTAAGTGCGAGGTCGATTCCACAGGGATTGGTGATTGAATGATCCAATTCAATTTTCCTACACAAAATAAAAATGAAAACAAAAGAAACAAAACAAGAAGAAAGAATGTACATTACAAGAAAAATAAATTACAACTAACAAAACATTAAGTGAACTAGAAGAACTTTGAGGAAGAAAGGAAGTGTTTTGGAAAAGTGTTTGAGGACATGGAGGCTTTTTGGAGAAGAAAGTAGAAGTAGAGAATTGTTTGAGAAAGTGTTTGGAGAATTTGATGAAGAAAGTGTTTGGAAACTTGGAGGATTTTGGAAGAGAAGGTTTGAGAACATTGGGAATTTGGAAGAGAGGAGAGATGTGTTTGAGAAAGAGAAGGGAGGAGTGTTTGGGAAGTGTTTGAGAATATGGAAACTTTTGGAGAAGAAAGGAAAGTGGTTGGGAAACTTGAGGATTTTGGAAGGGAATGTGTTTGAGAACTTTGAGAATTTGGAAGAGAGTGGTTGAGAAATTGGAGAATGTTTATGAACATGGAGAACTTTGAAAGAGAATAGAGAAGTGTTTGGAGATTTAGTACAAAGAAAATTTAGTAGAATGATCTTATTACAACAATTGAGAACTACAAAGGGAAACTAAGAGAATTTGAGGGAGAGAAGGGAAGGGAGCTCTAGAGAAGTGTTTGAGAGCTCCCCCCCTTGGGGTGTTATTACAAACTTAGAGAACTTCCCTATTTATAGGCCTAGGGGAAGTGAAAATCTGAATTCAATAAGACTAATGCATACAACACTTGAATTATAAAATCTGAAATGGTTGATGCACTTGTATTAGAAAATCTAAATTGGTTGATGCACTTCACCAATTAATCCCACCAGCAGCCCTAGCTCATCTTCATGTCACCATGGCCAAGCTTCGAACCAGAAATGATAGCTCATGCCTAGCTCACCATGACCAAGCATCCAACCAGCACATGCTGAGGTCAGCATGACCAGAAACTTCAAGGGCTTACAACTTGGGCTTCTCTTAATCAAATTAGGACTTTAAGCACTCGAAAGTGAAGTTCAGAATATCTTCTTTCCATCCATATGTTATTTGGGCCAATCCAAGGTCGGAGGAAGAAGTTAAGGCCGAAACAAATTGCAAACTCATTTTCCGCGCTGATAAGATCCATCCTGAGCATGGTTCTGTGTTTGCTAGGTAACGGACTCCAGAGTTATCCAATGGGGCTGAATTTTGGATATGTTATAGTACACACTCATTTGAACAACTTTCATGAAGCATGCTGCCTCATTCGAGCTGTGTAGGTTGCTGAAACAAAGCTTGCAATATGACCTACGGAACTGGACTGGCAGGGGGCTGTAGCCATAACAAATTTGTCTTTAAGCTCTTCATCAATTCATCCAAATTAGGCCTTAACATGCTTGAATTGCATGAATTATGCTCTCCAAAGCCATCATTGTTACCTAAAGCTCAATTAACTGAAAGATAAACATAAAAAGGATTAAAAGCACAAGTTTAACTCAAAAACATAACCAAATCATAAGCTAGAAGGGTAAGAAATAATATACAATTATGAACCGATCAAATACCCCCAAACCTAGATTTTGCTAGTCCTCGAGCAAAACAAAAAGGAAAACACAGATAAAAAAAAAAAAACAAAACAAGAAGTTAACTAGACCACTTTCGTAGGTAACTCGATTGCATTTAGCATATGCACAGCCTTTAAACTCTAGGCATCCCTAGTAGGAGGAGTTGTATCTCCTGAGGGTTTAACAGATTTGAATACCCACAAACGTTTTTCTAACAATACAAAACAAAATGGTTAGAAAACTTATTAGATTTGTTAGTCCTTAAGCAAAACCAAAAACAAAAACAAACACAAACGCAAATACATTAACAAAAACAAAACAAAAAAACAAAAATAAAGAAAACAATTACAAAAATAAAACGAACTCAAAACAATTTTTCCGAACATTTTCTGAAGAAAAATGACTCATGCACATAACTTAAACGTTTTAACAATAAAAGCTCAATTTTTAGACATTATTTACAAAGCGGCAAAGTTCTAAACACAATATGCTCAAAGTGTAGTAGTGTGATAGCCAAATACAACAAATTCCCCAATCTTAGTTTTCACACAATTTCAAAAATCATACAAAGCATAAGTTTAACTTCAAATCTCACCAAAGTTGTCCTCTCACAAATGAATCACTCAGAAGAGGGCTATAATGCATCACTCAGTTATAAACATGAGAATAGAGTTAAACCATAAGGACTTAACTCGAAATAGAAAGATGAAGAACTTGCATTAATATGATCTCAAGAAGGATGCCAAACACTTAAAAGTAAGAAAATGGATGCAATTCAACCACATGACATTTAAGATCAATTTAGGTCTTTAACATAGGTTGTAATGGGGCCAAGGGTGTAAGGTGAGTAAGAAATGAAAGGTATGGATAATACAAAGTCCAAGGAACTCGCAATGTAAGAGCATAAAATAATTGTTTACAAGACTTCGAATCATCACGATTAGATTTTTTTCTTTTTACATGATCAAAACTCCTTATACCTTCATTTACATTGATTCATACTCCTTTCTTTTAATTGAACAAACATCAATTTATTTTGAAGGCCCAAAAAAATGAAATTTCATTCAACCACCACTTTTCTCTTTTCTGTCACCAATTGTGTGAATTTTTTTTTTTTTCGAAATGTAACACCTCTTCCCAAACTTAGCATGAAAAACACATCCAAATTAAAGCTCATGAGTTCCTTAGAAAGGTAAATATTTGTTTTTTCGGGCTAAGGCGAGGAAATAAAATTGGTAAATGAAAGAAAAGGTTTACATGTAGGCTCAAAATAGTTAACAATGGAAAATCATGCTTAAGCATGCATAAGGTTAGCTTGAAAGGCACAAACGATCCAAAGAAGGCCTTAATATCATTTCTTTAAATGTCATGAAATCAAATTGCACAAGAATGAATGACTTTTAAGTGTTCAACCAAATCAATGAATAATGAGATCAAACAACAACTTTGATGACAAGAAATTAGGAGTACATGTATATAACACTCATGAAATGAAGTACAAGGCTCAAAAGCTCACTTTATATGGTTATATAAGTCTAATTTATGCTTGATATAATTCTTTAGATCATGCAAATCCTTTAATTGGAAAATTATGAAACAAATGGCAAGTGCAAAGAAGGTTTCAAGCATATCATGATAGAACAATGCCAAATTTTTTTTTTTTTAGAAATTTTTAATTTTTAATTTTTATAAAGAAAAGAAACACTAAAATAAAATGAAATCCAATTTTTATTTAAGTCATGCAAACATTTATCACTATCTCATCATAAGTGTTCGGAAAGTTACTCAAAAACAAAACAAGACTCAAATAGAAGAAAAACAAGCAATTTTTAATTTTTTTTTAATTAAGAAAAAAAATAATACATGCTAAACTCCAATACCCCCAAACCTAGAATGAACATTGTCCTCAATGTTTAAAAATTAGCCACAAACAATGTCATAACAACAAATGAAAGGTATTAAAGCAAATCAAAATTACAAAACATGCAAAAATAAAATAAAACAATTACAAAATAAAAATTACAAAACAATCAAACAAATATAAAATATAAAATATAAAATAAATAAAAAAACAAAACAGTAAAACACTCAAAACAGTAAGCCCTAACAGATAGTCTTACACAAACTGAAACCCAAACAATTGAAAGCCCAACCCAAAATGAAATTAACCCAACAACGGTAAAACCCGACCCAATATGAAATATGAAGCCCACACGTTTAAATTTAATTTTTTTTTCTTAAAAAGATAAAACGTGAATTATGAGCGCAAAGCGGGATTTCTAAAAAGAGGGAATGTGGTCACTGATGTCGTCTCATGGATAGTCACGGGCAGAAGCAGAAGCCGCGTGTTCGACGCATAGAGGCGCCGCAGATCCACAAGCGAAAATTACGGGGCCATGGAAAGGCGACGACTTTGCTGAACGCGTCCGTTCAGACAAAGCAAGTCGTGACAAATGAGTTGGAAACGGTTGGAAAGTGAGAAGGTTGTGGGACTCGAGGAACGCTTGGGGATTCAGAAAATGCTCACGCCTGAGGGTATGTGAAAGACTATGTCTATAAGAAGGAAAAAGAATGGGGAAAAAAAACAAAAAAACACAAACTTAGAAACACAAAAGAGAAAAGAAGCAAGAAAAGAAAAGAGTGAGAAATCAAATGGCTTCTTCCTACCCCTTTTCGTTGGATCTCAACCTAGCTCCACCGACTCAGACACGAGGCCAAGCAGGAGCACCAGTATGGATGCCCTACTTTGCCTCCGCACGGGGGCCTGTGACCGTCAATGACTCAATACTCCTGGACAACGATGTTGCCATTGGAGTTGGCAAAAATTTGGTGACTCCTAAAGATATACGTGTGTTCGGGACAAGGGATGACAATCGGGTCATGAGTGATGCCCTGGCACTGAGCATGCAGAGTACAGCATGTGTCGCAAGTTTGGTTCATCGCCTACTTGCGAAGTCCCATGAGGTAGAGGTGCTGAAAGGTCAGTTAGCGGCGGAGCACAGGATGGTTGAAGAGTGTCAAAGTGCTATAAAAAGCTTGAAAAGGGAGCGGGCCAGGATAGTGGAGGTGAATCGACACCAGCTAGACGTATTGCGGGACGAGAATAAAAACCTATCAAAGATGGTAGAATTGTACTCTTGCGACATGCGGAAACAGCTGGAGGACCTAGACCGACCGGGTAAACGCAAGAAACCAGATCGCGAGAAAAGTTATACTGAAGCTAAGATTGCGATCTTTGGGAGCTCAAGTGATGAGCCCCAAGAGGCTGTGCGTGAAGCCCCGAAGAGGACAGCCAGAGGGCCAAACTAAAAGCTCCTATGGTCGAGACACCGAGCGCCAAGAAGAAATGATTTTAGTTTTTATTTATTTAATTTTAAAGTGTATGTGTTTTTTTATGTTTTTTTAAATTTGGGAAATAAAAAAACGTTAAGCTATCTCAAAGAGACGATTGACTCTAATTTTAAACAACGACAATCAAACAAAAAACACGAAAACCCAAACATGCATTTTTATTTTTAGTTAAGTAAACACACAAGTAACTGCTTTTTCTTTTAAGAGAAAAACTTAAGGATGACCAGTTAAGGGCCTCAGAAAACACAGCCAGGGGGATCCGGAAGGTTGGAGGGGTCACAATGGTCCCGCTTAAAACCCTAACTTCTTAGACACCGAGGGTGTCGCCTTAAAGAACTCCTAGACACTGTATAGACTGCGGTTGCTCATTGGAGTTACCAAAAGTTTAGCTCCTTCAAAGAATATCCTATGAGTTTTAAATTATACTACATAATTAAATAAAAACAAAATAAATAAATAAATAAATAAAAACTAAAATAAACACGCAATTCAAACAAGAATTTAAAAGAAGAGTTGGGATTCTTGCACCAGTTGTCCAAGACGCATCTTTAATTTTGCCTCTTCTTCTAACTAAATTTTTGAGAAACCTGGCAAACAAGAAGAAAACAATTGAAAAAAAAACAAAATAAAATAAAATAACAACTAAAAAAAACAAAAACACAAACATCAGAAAAAACAGGGAGGCAAAAGTAAGTGAAAGTGTAGACATGCTCCCTTTTTTAAAAAACGCGCTCGCAATTTGCGGCAGAAATGAAGGGATCCGAGAGAAAAGAGCACAGGATAGCACCCTCGAGATCCGAAGTGCTTTCGGCTCCCTTGTCTGCATAAATCTATTTAAACACTTCTCGGTGAAGTAGAAGAGCACCTCGCATTTCTTCCTGCAAATTCAGAAGGAAAACATCAAAAAATCCAGAAACAAAACAATGGCATCCTCATGCACCCACCTTGATGATCTTAACCTTGAATTGTCCATTGTGCCACCGAATGCGCTGATAAGGGCTCGTCCAAACCATGTCTTCCCAAACTCCACATATCATCACGGTACGGCCTCAAACTTTGCTGAGGTAATCCCGAACTTTTCTAGGCGTGTCGAACGGGCAGTGCTGCTAGAAGGCATGATTGGCAGCAAGCTCACACCGACAGATCATCTCCATGTGGCAAAGAGGTCTGACAAAGCAGCGGTGGAGGAGTCCCACAACTTAACTGTGCTCCACGCGGTCTCGGCTACCAACTTGGGCATGCGATTATTGGCGAGGACACGAGAGTGTGCCGCGCTGAGCGAGGAAGTAGCTTCCTTGAAGGCTATGGTGGCGGACTTGCCAGAAGCGGCTCTCCTGTGCCAATCAGCACGTGGAAGCACTGGAGAGAAAAAATGACGACCATGTGGAGCTCTGGAGATTCTGCAAGTAAGAGAGAACAGAGGAATGCCATGAAGATGAAGATGAAGATGATGAAGATGTTGTTTTTATTTTTAATTTACTTGAATGTTTTGTTTTTGTTTTTAGTTCTTTTTTTTTTTTTACTTTATAACTTTTTACTTTATTTGCAGTGTTTGAAGTGAAATAAAAATGTGTTTTTAACACTCAGAAATAAACTAACTAATCACACCACGTAAATAAATACATAAACTAACTTAACAAAAAAAAGAAAACAAAGAAGTTCCAACTTGATTTTTTTTTAATTTATTATTATTTACAACTAACTGACCACACAAAGAAAAAAAAACAAAGAAGTTCCAAATTGCAATTTACAAGGAAAAATAAATAAAAACTCAAATTTCAAAATTTTTGGTTTTTTTTTTTAATTTTTTTTTTTTAAAACAAATATACAAGCAACTCATGGATGACCAGTTAAGGGCCTCAGAAAATACAGCCAGGGGATCATGGTGATGGTGACCCCGCCATGGCAGAGGAGTGTTGCGTAGATTCAGCTGCACCAAAATGGGTTCAACTGCATCCTCAACTTGTGATACTCGCAAGTGCACGAGCCGTTCGGTAGTATAGCATATGTAAGTGCGAGGTCGATTCCAGAGGGATTGGTGATTGAATGATCCAATTCAATTTTCCTACACAAAATAAAAATGAAAACAAAAGAAACAAAACAAGAAGAAAGAATGTACATTACAAGAAAAATAAATTACAACTAACAAAACATTAAGTGAACTAGAAGAACTTTGAGGAAGAAAGGAAGTGTTTTGGAAAAGTGTTTGAGGACATGGAGGCTTTTTGGAGAAGAAAGTAGAAGTAGAGAATTGTTTGAGAAAGTGTTTGGAGAATTTGATGAAGAAAGTGTTTGGAAACTTGGAGGATTTTGGAAGAGAAGGTTTGAGAACATTGGGAATTTGGAAGAGAGGAGAGATGTGTTTGAGAAAGAGAAGGGAGGAGTGTTTGGGAAGTGTTTGAGAATATGGAAACTTTTGGAGAAGAAAGGAAAGTGGTTGGGAAACTTGAGGATTTTGGAAGGGAATGTGTTTGAGAACTTTGAGAATTTGGAAGAGAGTGGTTGAGAAATTGGAGAATGTTTATGAACATGGAGAACTTTGAAAGAGAATAGAGAAGTGTTTGGAGATTTAGTACAAAGAAAATTTAGTAGAATGATCTTATTACAACAATTGAGAACTACAAAGGGAAACTAAGAGAATTTGAGGGAGAGAAGGGAAGGGAGCTCTAGAGAAGTGTTTGAGAGCTCCCCCCCTTGGGGTGTTATCACAAACTTAGAGAACTTCCCTATTTATAGGCCTAGGGGAAGTGAAAATCTGAATTCAATAAGACTAATGCATACAACACTTGAATTATAAAATCTGAAATGGTTGATGCACTTGTATTAGAAAATCTAAATTGGTTGATGCACTTCACCAATTAATCCCACCAGCAGCCCTAGCTCATCTTCATGTCACCATGACCAAGCTTCCAACCAGAAATGATAGCTCATGCCTAGCTCACCATGACCAAGCATCCAACCAGCACATGCTGAGGTCAGCATGACCAGAAACTTCAAGGGCTTACAACTTGGGCTTCTCTTAATCAAATTAGGACTTTAAGCACTCGAAAGTGAAGTTCAGAATGTCTTCTTTCCATCCATATGTTATTTGGGCCAATCCAAGGTCGGAGGAAGAAGTTAAGGCCGAAACAAATTGCTAACTCATTTTCCGCGCTGATAAGATCCATCCTGAGCATGGTTCTGTGTTTGCTAGGTAACGGATTCCAGATTTATCCAATGGGACTGAATTGTGGATATGTTATAGTACACACTCATTTGAACAACTTTAATGAAGCATGCTGCCTCATTCGAGCTGTGTAGGTTGCTGAAACAAAGCTTGCAATATGACCTACGGAACTGGACTGGCAGGGGGCTGTAGCCATAATAAATTTGTCTTTAAGCTCTTTATCAATTCATCCAAATTAGGCCTTAACATGCTTGAATTGCATGAATTATGCTCTCCAAAGCCATCATTGTTACCTAAAGCTCAATTAACTGAAAGATAAACATAAAAAGGATTAAAAGCACAAGTTTAACTCAAAAACATAACCAAATCATAAGCTAGAAGGGTAAGAAATAATATACAATTATGAACCGATCAAGGAGTGGATAGAAAAGATGGAAAGAGTCATGGATGTGATGGATGTCCCGGAGGAGCGTAGAGTGGTGTTGGTTACTTTCTTTTGGTCCAGAAATGCAAGGTATTGGTGGGAAGCAGTGAGAAGACAATACATGGCAAGTGTTTCAGACAACATTTGATGAGCAGTTCTACCTACTAGCTTATCAAAATATGAAGATGGAGAAGTTTCTTATGCTGGAATAGGGTGTTATGACGGTGTTTAGGGTTTAGTACTGTGCACCACTAGTGGTGGATGAGAGAAAGAAGTGTTAGCTGTTCACCAGAGGATTGAAAGCATCCATTCATGATATCATAGTGGGACAACATCTGATTAACTTAGAGATTTGGTGATGTCTGCCTCATTGATCGAGAGTAGTCAGATAATGGTCCAGGGACAAGGTGATTCCCGTAGACGGCAGTATGATATGGGTGGTCCTAGTTAGGGGTCATCCAAGAGTGGTAGTTTCAGTTCCAGATTGTCCAGTGGTCGTAGCTATGGAGGTTTTCGAGCTGGAGTCAGTTCCAGTAGAGGGTCTAATCAGAGTAGTGGTTTGGGATCTCGTTCCAGAGGTGGCACAGCCAGGAGGCTCAGGGAGAGAGCTGCAACCAGTTTTTAGTGGGAGGAATCGTTCCCAGTGTGCTTTATGTGGCCGATACCATACTGGGCCTTGTCAGGAGGGTGCCATTGGGTGCTATCACTGTGGTCAGACAATGCATTTTAGGAGGGAGTGCCCGATGCTTCTGCAAGGTAGAGAAATTACCGCTAGGCCAACCCAAGGGACAGGGGCACAGAGTAGGGTACAAAGTACATCACAGGTTTATGGGGGCCTCGTCTAGTGGGGGCCAGGCCAGGATGGCTAGTAGAGGTGGCAGTTAGCAGAGGGGACGTGGTGGACATTCCAGGAGCTCCTGGTAGGGTGTACAACATGTCTCGCAGGAGGCACAAGCGTCACCTGATGTGATCATAGGCATGTTACCAGTCTTTGGAATTCTTGCAAGAGTTTTGATTCACCCTGGGGCTACACATTCTTTCGTTGCACACAGTTTTGCACACAATGTGAATGTGAGACTAGCAGCCCTACGGGATGAGCTTGCTATTTCTATACCCACGGAAGATGTCTTTACCATTGGTATGGTGTATAGAGATAGCATGGTTTTAGTAGGGGATGTATTTCTGGAAGCAGATTTAATTCCTCTAGATATGGTGGATTTGGATGTTATTTTGGGCATGGATTGGTTGGCCAAGCACTATGCCTCAGTGGACTGTTTCCGGAAGGAGGTCGTATTCCGTAGCCCGGACGACCAGAAAGTAACTTTTTATGGTGAGCGCAGAGTTCTTCCGTCTTGCCTCATTTCAGCCATGATGGCGAGATGGTTACTTAGGAAGGGATGCTCAGGATATTTGGCGCATGTGATTGACACAAGAGATAATGGATTGCGTTTGGAAGATATTCCGGTGGTACATGAATTGAGGGATCTTCCTGGACTACCTCCTCAATGAGAGATTGAATTCACTATTGAGCTCGTTCCAGGAACAAATCCTATTTCTCAAGCACCATACAAAATGGCACCATCAGAATTGAGGGAGTTGAAAACTCAGTTGCAAGAGTTGGTGGACAAGGGTTTTATCCGAACCCAGTTTCTCCCCTTGGGGTGCGCCCATTCCGTTCGTAAACAAGAAGGATGGCACCATGAGATTATGCATTGATTATAGACAATTGAACAAAGTCACTATGTGGAATCGATATTCGTTGCCTCGTATTGACGATTTGTTTGATTAGTTGAAGGGTACCAAGGTATTTTCTAAGATTGATTTGAGGTCAGGCTATCATCAGCGTTGCGGTATTAAGAGAAGAGGATGTGCCTAAAATAGGTTTCCGATACGGACACTATGAGTTTTTAGTAAAGCCATTTGGGTTGACTAATGCGCCAGCTGCGTTTATGGATCTCATGAACAGAGTGTTCCAACGTTATTTGGATCGCTTTGTGATTGTATTCATAGATGACATTTTGGTGTACTCTAAAAGTCAAAAGGCGCATATGAAGCACTTGGAAATTGTACTGAGGACTTTAAGGAGAAGACAATTGTATGCAAAGTTCAGCAAGTGTCAGTTTTGGTTGGACAAAGTGAGTTTCTTGGGACACGTGATCTCTGGAGAAGGTATTTATGTGGATCCCAAAAAGTGGAAGCATTAGTGAATTGGCCACGACCAACCAATGTCACCGAGGTACGGAGTTTTCTTGGGTTAGCCGGGTATTATCGTCGCTTTGTAGAGGGTTTATATACCATAGCGACACCTCTAACTCGTTTGACAAGAAAGGACTTAGGTTCAAATGGTCAGATGAGTGTGAAGAGAGCTTCAATGAACTAAAAACCAGGTTGACTACCGCTCCAGGATTAACACTTTCGGATGATATTGGGAACTTTGTTATCTACAGTGATGCATCTCGACAAGGATTAGGTTGTGTGTTGATGCAACATGGTGGGTAATCGCTTATGCTTCGAGGCAACTCGAGAAGCATGAGTTAAATTATCCTATACATGATTTGGAACTTGCTGTTGTAGTGTTCACTTTAAAGATTTGGTGGCACTATCTCTATGGGAAAACGTGTCAGATTTTCACAAACCATAAAAGTTTGAAGTATCTGTTCACCTAGAAAGAATTGAACTTGAGATGAAGAAGGTGGTTAGAGTTGATAAAGGATTATGACTGTACTATTGAGCATCATCCTGGGAGAGCTAATGTGGTAGCATATGCTCTCGCAGGAAGTCATCAGGATCTGTGGCTCATTTCTGAGGGAGATACCTTCCACTATTGGTGGAGTTGAGGAAATTGAGGGTTGGACTAGGTAAGGATGATCTGGGAGCCTTGTTGGCTACTCTCTATGTAAGACCAGTGTTAGTGGAGCGAATAATTGAAGCCCAGTTGCAGGATCCATTGATTTGTACGTTGAGATTAAAGGTTGAGAATGGTACTAGAATAGACTATTCACTCAGAAATGATGGAGCTTTAATGGTGGGCACAAGACTATATGTTCCTAGGAATGAAACATTAAAGAGGGAAATTCTTGAGGAGGCCCACTGCTCGGCCTTTGCTATGCATCCTGGCAGCACGAATATGTATCATACCTTGAGAGAGCATTATTGGTGGCCTTACATGAAGAAGGAGATAGCAGAGTACATCAGCAAATACTTAATTTGTCAGCAAGTTAAGGCAGAGCGGCAGAAACCATCGAGATTGCTGCAACCAGTTCTGATTCCTTAGTGAAAGTGGGAGCACATTACTATGGACTTTGTGTTCAAACTTCCTCAGACACGGAGCAAGCATGATGGAGTTTGGGTAATTGTAGATCGACTCACCAAGTCCGTTCATTTTCTGCCGGTGAAAGCGACCTATACTTTAAACAAATTGGCTAAAATTTTCATTGATGAATGTTGTGTCGGATTCACTGCACCAAAATGGATTCAGCTGCATCCTCAACTTGTGATACTCGCAAGTGCACGAGCCGTTCGGTAGTATAGCATATGTAAGTGCGAGTTCGATTCCAGGGATTGGTGATTGAATAATCCAATTCAGTTTTCCTACACAAAACAGAAAAACAAGGAAATAAAATAAATAAAACAAGAAAGAAAGAAAAGAAAATAACTCAAGCAGATAAGCCATGGTGTTTGGTCCTAACCTTGTATTCCTAATTCCCTAATTTGATCATCTGTTGTCTAACCTAAACTAAGCATTAGGAATCCATTAAGCATAGAAGAACATTTTAAACAACCAAGTATGTATCTAATCCCTGTTTTCGAATGTCCATACATACTCTTCGTATTCATAGTTCAATTCGAATTAAAGCATGGTGTCTACTCTTAATTCAAACCAAGATAGCTAACATGCAAGCCTAAATGGTGATCAATCATTCAAACTAGCATATTAACTTATAAGCATAATGAATAAGAACAAAAACCATAATTGAAACTTGGAAACTAATCAAACTTGAAACTAAAGAAAAGAATTTATATAACAATGAAAAGTAAAGTGGAACTAAGAAAAACTTAAGGAGAATTTCGTAAAATCATTTTGTTACAACAATTTACAACTTGAAAGGAAACTAAGAGAATTTGAGGGAGAGAAGGGAAGGGAGCTCTAGAGAAGTGTTTGAGAGTTCCCCCCCCCTTGGGGGTGTGTTTTGAAGCTTGAAGGCTTCTCTATTTATAGGGCTAAGAGGGAGGAACAACATGATGAATTCCCACACCATCCTTCATATAAATACAACCCATAACTCCCACTTCATCTTGTCTATGTTAGTGTGGTTGGAATCAATTGCATCCCATACTTCTTTTGCTGCACCTCAAGCTTTCTTCACATGGGATTATAAAAGGTGTTCAATTGTGGCTGCCTTTTGCTGCCAACCCATGTGGGTTTTCTTCACCTTTGCTGGAAAAAACGATTCTTCTAAACCAGGCTTGGTGTAGGAAGGCCAGAGGTTTCAACACATATCCAATGGGGCTCAAATTTGGATATGTTATACTAGACACTCATTGGAACAACTTCTATGAAGAAAGTATTCCCATCGGAGTAGTAAAAGTGTGTGTTTTGTGCATTGAAAGTTGACTGCCGAAGAGAGACTGTAATTGACTTCATTTCTTTTCTTTTCTTTCTTTTTGCTTCACATGCATGCACATACTTTCTCTATAATAGCTCCAGCATGTACCAACTTGCTCATTTAGAAATTCATAGCTGGAATGCCTCCCTACTTCACTCATTATGTTGGGTACAAAGTCAGTTGCAGCTGGGGTGAGGCACATGGCTAAAAGGAGGCACATGGCTAAAAGCTGGCAGCAGCAAATCCTCCTGAGCAGGGTTCAGTGTTGGACGGGCTAAGGACCCCAGATATGTTCAATTGGGCTGAAATTTGGATATGTTATAGTACACACCCATTGGAACAACTTTCATCAAGATCTTCACCTCATCCGAGCTCCAGAGCATGCTGATCCAAGGCCAAGAAGTTGACCTATGAAACTGGGCTGGCAGTGGGCTGTAGCCAAAATTAGTTTGTCTTTAAGCTCTTCTTCCATTCACCCAAATCAGGCCTTAACATGCATGGATTGCATCATTTCCTATCCAAAGCCATCATTGTTACCTAAAGCTCAATGAACTAAAAGATAAACACAAAAAGGATTAAAAGCACAAGTTTAACTCAATAACATAATCAAATTATAAGTTAGAATGGTACAAAATGATATATAAATATGCACCGATCAATGAGATTGTAAGATTGCATGGGGTGCCAGTGTCAATAGTGTTAGATAGAGATCCTCAGTTTACATCCCGTTTTTGGACAAAGTTACATGAAGCTTTCAGAACTCAATTGCGGTTCAGGACAACATTTCATCCTCAGACTGATGGACAGTCAGAAAGAACCATCCAAACTTTGGAAGATATGTTGAGAGCTTGTGCATTGCAGTTTCGAGGAGACGGGGATGATAAACTATCGCTCATGGAGTTTCCGTATAATAACAGTTACCAGGCAAGTATTGGAATGTCGCCATATGATGCCTTGTATGGAAGACAGTGTAGGACTCCATTGTATTGGTATGAAGTAGGTGATCAAAGATTAGAAGTATCTGAGGATATTGAGGCGACGAAGAAACAGGTGGAACTGAATTAGAGAAAGACTTAAGGCGACCTAGGATTAACAAAAGAGTTATGCCAACAATAGAAGAAAAGATCTCCAGTTTGAAGTTGGTGACTGGGTATTCTTAAAGTTGTCACCTTGGAAAGGTGTGGTAAGAATCGGGAAACGAGGAAAGTTAAGTCCTCATTACATTAGGCCATATGAGATTTTGGAACGAGTGGACGCAGGAGCTTACAGACTTGCTTTGCCTTCAGACCTTTCTAGATTACATGATGTGTTTCATGTCTCCATGCTCCGGAAGTATATTTACGATCCTTCCCATGTTCTGGAAGAGCAACCAATAGAATTGAGGGATGATTTGAGTTATGTGGAGCAACCTATTTAGATCTTGGATTGAAAGATGCATGTGTTACATTCTAGAGAGATCCCACTTGTGAAAGTCTTATGGAGAAGTCATACAGTGGAAGACGCTACTTGGGAACTCGAGGACCAAATGCGGGATCAGGACCCTTACCCTTACCTTTTCGAGTAATAGGTTTGGAAAGTTCGAGGACAAAATTTTTATAAGGGGGGTAGATTGTAATAACCCGGAAAAAAAGGGCTGAAACTTCTATTTCTCTCCCTCTCCCCAACCCTTAACAGCCACCACCCTCCTTTTCACCACCACCGCCGCCACGCTCCACCTCCGGCCACGAGACCGGACCGGTTCAAACCGCCGCCCTTCCCCCGTGCTTTCCTGACAAGTTTCAGCCGTCGCCGTCCACGAAGCTAGCCGAAATCTGCCGAAAACCATCCGGTTTTCGCTCCAAAATTCTGACATTCGATCTCCCTCCTCTAGCCACCAATTCCGACGAGTGAGGTATGGTTTCTCACCTACTTTTCGAGCTCTAGCTGATGGTTGGGTAGGATTGGAATGATTTCTAGTTTAGGTAGATCAAATCACGATCCAAAGTTTGGCCGGTTTTCAATTCGAAATTCCGGCCACTTCTGGTCATTTTTCGGGGTAGGTCCAAGAACAAAAGTGGCTCCAATTGATGTCCTGAACCTAGGGTAGGAATCTTGGCCCACGATTTTGAAGTTTTCCAGCCGCCGATATCGCTTAGGATACTCACGTGATGCCGGCGCATGTGGTGGCGCGTGGGCACTATAGTAGAGGAGCATTGTGTCCCAATGCGATCCCTAGTTTTCATGAGTGCGTAGGTGTGCTCGGATTTCAATTTGGATATCATTTGAACCTCGAACGGATTTCACCTATTGTGCGTTATACGGGTTCGATATGTTCGAACCATTGGATCGCTTCCAATTTAATATATGTTGATCTAGGCACTCCTAGGATCATGTAGGATTTCACGGATCGTGAATCGGAGTCTAGATGTTCCGATTCAATAATTTAAAGTTTAATTAAATGATAATCGTTTATTGTACGATCGTGAGCAATCCGACCATTCGATTCTGAACCAAACTTACATGAGATGGTTATTAAAATGTGTGGAACCTATTGGAACTCTCGGATTGATAATTGAAGGTCGTGGACCCCAAGGCGTTCCAGGTTGACTTTTTTGAGAAATTATCGCTTATCGAGTCTCTGGTATTTTTAGACCATTCTAACCGTTTGAAATGTTTAAGTGGGAATAGGAATGGTCTTAAATCGTGTACACGCACTTTTAGAAGCCTGGTGTCAGGGTTTTGGATTAAATATTTATGTTGGGCAATTTTTATTAATTAAATATTTATTATGGCTTAAATTGGTACTCGGGCTTAGGTAGACCCGCAGGAGGGGACCCTCAAAGGGCCCAGCTAGCTCGGACGCCCAATGAGTGGACTTTTGTTTTATAAATGATTTTATTCAATTAAAGTTTCTTATTTGATTTTGAATGAGTTAGTAATGACTATCGCTTTCCAAGCACGATTAATGGGATTTAAATATTTTTATTTATATACTGTTATGTTTGAAATGCAAAGGGCTTTGAAAGTAGGAATTGAGGAGATTACTAGATTGAATGGTTTGATGAGAAATGAGATTATAGTTTTCCTTGAAAGGCATGTATTTTACATTTTAAAACCACCATAGGTACCCAAGATTGCCTTCGGATCAAAAGTTGCCTTCAGTTTAAATGTAGACTTCGGAATAATTGTTGGCTACGGTTATGTCAGCGCGTTTGTCATTTGCCCCACGAGTCTTAGGGATATCCGGACCGTGCGAAGCGAGGATTGCGGATAAGGTTGACTTAATGTCCCCTAAATCCCGCGAGGATTACGGCTGGGGTCAACTTTGTGTTACTGAGACCTGCGAGGATGTGTCACCAATGGTGACACGAGGAATTCACGGTATAATGTGGGAATTAACGAAAATTAAGGAATTGACGGATAAATGATGGGTACACCTAGATGGGAGTAAATTATTGGGCCCTCACAGTTTTGTTTTTGGGAGCTCACAACAACTTCCCAGTGGGTCACCCATCCTGGGATTGCTCTGACCCCAACTCGCTTAACTTTGAAGTTCCCATGACTCCGAAGCTAGTGAGCTCCCGAAAGGCCTCGTGCTAGATGGATGCGGGCATGTACATATAAGGCACATCACCCCCCTCTCCGTTGGCCGATGTGGGATCTTACAATCCACCCCCCCCCCCTCAGGGCCCGACGTCCTCCTCGGCACACTCGCACCACACGGCAAAGTGGCTTTGATACCAAATTGTCACATCCCGGGATCGGCTCCGTCGTAGCACGAGATCGTCTGCTTTGGGCCCCCCTCTGACCTCACGGTTTTGTTTTTGGGAGCTCACAACAACTTCCCAGGAGGTCACCCATCCTGGGATTGCTCTGACCCCGAACTCGCTTAACTTTGGAGTTCCCATGACTCCGAAGCCAGTGAGCTCCCAAAAGGCCTCGTGCTAGATGGATGCGAGCATGTACATATAAGGCACACCACCCCCCTCTCCGTTGGTCGATGTGGGATCTTACACAAACTGTTTCATTGTAAATATCTGGATTAGTATTGCTCTGATGGATTGCCCTAGGATTACTGTATGGCTTGAGGCCGTTTAGTTGTGGTTGGATCATCTTGAGTGTAACTTGATGCATGCTGAACGTTGGGATTATATTAATTGTGTTTCATGCAGGTGTAAATTTTTTGGAAACTTGCATTTACTTGGGGAGACTCTGCGAATTTTCGGCAGAAGTCAAACCTTAATAAACTTTTGTTTTGTTAGAAGGGCAATTTGGTCATTTGTGCCCAGGCACTCGCCAGGTGTTGGATACACATAGGGTTTGGCTCAAATTCCAAAGCGGAATTTGGGTCGGGTCTTGTCAACTAGGGTATGGCCGACGGCTAGAGAGAGAGAGAGAGAGAGAGGTTTTTAGAGCTAGGTTTAGATTACCTCATGTGTTGAATGTGGCTATGTATTTATATGACTCTAGGCATCTAGGGTTTTTCAAAGAATAATTCCTATTTGGAAGGAAGATATCTTCTTTCTCTTAAATGGAGAGATTGAGTCAATTAGGGATTTTGATTTGGATTAAATCCCAAACTGATGATAATATTCCCATAATAAGATAATATCTTAAATTGGTGATTATATTCCCAAATAAAGATGATATCTCATATTTAAGATAATATCCTTATTTTTTGTCTCAATTAATTGGCCAAATAAATGGGCCCAATTAATGACCTAGATGATATTCTTCTTGTCCATGTGGTGCCTTGTGATTGGAAGTCATGGGCCAAGCATTGGAGGAAGGAAAGAGAAGGAAGAAAAAAGTGATGGAGAAAGGCTTGGTCTGGTGCACATAAAGACGAAGGAAAAGAAGAAAGAAATAACGAATAAAAAGGAGGAAGGAGGAAGTTGGTATTGGGAAACGCAAGTAATTGTTGGAGCTTATCATGACACGCCATCATTTTGCACGCGGGAAAAGAAGGGGTCTCTTGAGATAATAAATTTGATTTTTGGGCCAGGTTTAATTATTGGCATATTCTAGCACCTGTTCATGGCCCTAATAATTAAGGGGGCTAATGTTGAGGCCCAAAAAATCCATGGTTGGGCCCAAATAAATTCACGGCCCAATGCGATACCTTATTAAGAAGAGACCCGATTTGGAGCACACGAAAGTTCGTCTTACACACTCGCACGAGTCATGATCCACGTGCCATGCCAAATAAATACGTAATCCATCATGCTAAGAATTGAAATGAGCCTATAAAATACACTTGCTCTACAAACCCATGCTAATTATCCCGCCAAGCATCATATCCCTTTTTAAAAAGATAAAATTTGAGCACGCCAATTGACATGCAATACCAAGTAGAAAACCCTTATTTTACACCTAGCCAAGCTACAAGCTTAAGTAAGCCCAAGCCACACAAATGCTCGGGGCTTGCTGAGTGGGTTGTGGTATAGATGGTAACGAGCATTCATAAGGCCCATTGATAAGCCGAGAAATAGAAGTTTTGGGCTTCTTGAGAGCCTCAAAACTCGAGCCCATTTCTTGAGCCCAAATATGTGGGTGAGCATAAAGGAGAGAAAAAGGTGGCTCATCACCTTAATAAAAATAGTCCATCACTTTAGGAAGTTGGCTCATTCCCTTAGTAGACTAACCTCTCACCTTAGGAAGGCCCAAATGACCAAGAAAATATCTTAAAGTCTCCAGCACATGGCTGGAGACAAAACCACGACAAAAGCCAAAGGGTTACTAACGTATGCAGGCCGTGGGAAGGCTCCAGCACGTGGCCAAAGGCAAACCTCAAGGCAGAGCTTTCAAAAAACCAAAGGGTATTAGCATGCGCAGGTTGTTAGGATAAAAAACATCCTTCAGACCAACGTTGTTACCTATTCCCTTCCCTTACCATCTCTTGCCATGAAATAGGGTTGGAAAGAAGGAAATGTGATAACCAAAGATAGGAGATTACCACCAGAATGGCTGCGAGAAGACTTTTGAGCTCCCAAAAATCTTGTCTCAGTGTGTTTGGACAGATGAGGATTTCACAAAATTGGGATGAATCAAAGGGAGATAAGAGAAATGAAAGGGGAGACTTGGCAAAATTGGAGAGAACCCATTTGGGCTTCTTGGGAAGAAGGAGCTTCCATCAGCTATAAAAGAGGGTCATCTCCTACCCATTATCTCAACCAAATCCAGAGAGAGCAAGCATCACCTCTCATCCCTGGAACCCTTCAATTTCAAGCCTTATTCCTCCATCTCTTCCCACTTTCTCTTTTGGCAAGCCATTCCAGAGCCTAACGAAGATTTCGTCAAGCCTGGAAAATTGCTCAAACCACCCACTTTTCCTCCCTCATCTCTTTCTTTCTCCCCTCAACAAATCCTTTTGAAAATTCCTTCTCCCCTCACTTTAAACCCCTATTTCTCATAGGAAATCACAACCCTTTCTCTCTTTAATGCTAAACTCATGAATGCTTAGCTTCCATGCCACAAACTTCTCAAGTCAAGCCATATATTTATCAAGCAACTGTTGGTTTTATTGGTGAAGATGACCAAGGTGTTTCCTAAGGCTCCACGAACCTTTCGAGGCACTCTTGGGGTCTGATTCTTAAACTTCAACACAAGGGGCAATTTCACCAATTTGCTTTTTAGGCGGCCTAGGCCCATTTGTAGCTGTCGGAACGAAAAAGCCCATACATAACTAAACTACAACCTTAAAGCCAAATGGAGCATATTTCAATTCCTTGGTAATCTCTGGACATCTTCAAGGACTTCATCGCAGAGTGGTAAAGGAGGAGGAGAGAGAGGGTGGCATGATGAGAGTGAAAGAGGGAGAGAGATAGAGAGTTGGTGGAGAGAAAGAGTCGGGGGAATGAAGGGGTAAGAGATGAAAGATAAGAAAGAGAAGGAGAAAAAAGAAAGAGATACAAATTTACAAAAATACCCCTGCCCTTAACGGGTTAACGGGTATTCGCGAATTGACGACATGACCAGTTAGCTTAATGGGTGGCTAACGGGTTAAACCGTTATTAACACGACTCAATAACTCATACCCGAATATTGAAATTTTCGTATGAATTCGTGTCGTGTTAATAGGTCATGTACAATATTATCAGGTCTAATATCAACCACATCTCCAACCATCAGGAAAAATGGCGGAACCATGAATTTTTTAATGAGTGTGCTAGCTAAAGTTATTAGCTTAAAATCTAACGATAATTTTTTTTTTACTAACAATTTCTATAGTTTTTCTAAAAAATAAAAGTATATATTAAATTATATAAATCGCGCTAGTTGTAAACACAAGAGAAAAAAAAAATAGAACTAGAGTCATATTATTTATGAAAGGGTGAATTTTATTTAGAAAAATGCTTTTCTTTACCCCGCCTACGAGGGAAAATACTTGAGCACCAAAACTGTACCCACAGAGGCCCAATACCTCTCTCTGTAGAGTCTCGGGTCCATGTCCAGTCCACTGAATGAGTGATATACTCATTCTTGTCATGAGAGCCTCGCCTTGTAAGCGACACAAAAAGCGGCGCCTAAAGTCAGAGTCAGAGTGGAAGAAGAGGAAAGAACATTTCTATAGCGGATGCTGCAAATGGAAGGAGAAGGAGAAGAAGAGGACATAGTTTGCTTAGATGAATCTTTCTTCATCGATGACAAGTAAGAGGAAGATAGTCTTTTTAAGTTTTGTGGTTATTTCCTCTTTCTTTTTTCTCTGTACAATTGTTCTGATTTTGTTTGTGAAAATAATAATAATATTATTGTTAAAATATAAAAAGCTTGATAATTCAATTCACAATTAATCAATGGTGCAGTTACCAGCTGACCACTTTCACATTTGGGTCTCAAGTTATTGAGCTGCTTTGCCTCCAGTCTGCTTCAAGTAAGTTTGTTCTATGTTTAGTTTTTCATTTTAACTGAAAATAATGAAAGTATGAACCCATATAAGTCGATTGCACATGAGTATAAGTGGATTCTCTCTCTCTCTCTCTCTCTCTCTCTCTCTCTCTCTCTCTCTCTCCTCTCTCTCTCAATGTTTCAATTCTAATTTTCTGCTTCCATTTTGATTGTGACCCAACTCAAACAATTTTTAGATTGAAATTGAAGTTTTGGCATATTGCAGCCAACTTACCCATCAAACAATGGTCTTCTGAAAATGCAACACCGTATTGCTTGTGTTGTGCACGTCTTAAAGAAACCAGGACAGTACAGAAACCATTATTTTTTTGAGTGCTGCTATTTCCATCCACATGTCCTATTTCCCCACCCACCTTATCTTTAAAATTTTGAATACAAATTTACCTCTTTGTAAAATTACTTCTAAGGACTTAGGGAAAAAACCTCAACTCAAGTAACCCACCTATTCTACTGTTTAACAAAAAAAATAAAAAAAGCGTATGACTCCTCAGTTGCTCAAATTTATAAGGTGATTCGAGATGAAGAGGTCAGGTGTTAATGTTTAGCTTTCTAGCAGATGACTGCACATCAATGATGAAGAAATTTTAATGAAACATAAAGAACTTAGTTCAAGGAAAATTTAAATTCTACCATCTCAAAATGTACTTGTGCACTACATTAGACCATCTAGACTCAAATGTAGCTTTATCAACTTCCTGTAGAACAATTTGGTGTTGGCCTCCTTGAAAACAATACATGGATGTTGGACAAACTGTGCAACATCTTGTGCATAAACAAGACTAAACATTAACACGTTTGTTTTCTTTCTTGTATATATATCCAGAATATTTGCAGAAGCTACAAGGTAGAGAATAAAAAGCTAAAAGAGCCAAAAAATCAAAATATTAGACTAAAACATTTATCCGGTCCATCAAACACAACTTGATCCTCTCCATTTCTCAACTACTAATAATTAGCAAAGAGAATTTGCTTGAATTAATAATTAAAGGGTATTTTAGGAATAATGGTGGGTGGAAGGTAGGATTGTGTTTTTTCAAATTTACATGGTGGGTGTGAAGATAAGGTGGGTGGGCAAATAGGACAGAGGGGTGGAAATAGCAGCATTATTATTATTTTTGGTTAGTTATATAGATTTACAATATTTACTCTTCATGTAATTAGTGCACTCTTATATATTACCCTTTATTATTCTTGCAACTGAACTTTACACAGCTGAAAAAACCTTAAATAATAAGGGTTATGAATCGTTCTCTATTGGATCATCAAAACTTGAGAAGAGTCTAATCTGAATGAAGCTATTACTTTAAACTTTGTTTACAGCTCAACGGTGGAAGGTTTAGTAATCACCAAACCTGACATAACTGACTGGCCCCTGTAAGAGTTCACCAGCACCTACTTAGTATCTCATACTCTAATTAAGCATCAAAATTAAATAAAATCTTGATTGCTAGGTGAAAAGAAAATTTGCATTGTATGGAGATAAATGTTATTAACTACAAATTTTCCTAACAAACAATAGTAGTTTCAACTTGAGCACGTATTTTATTTCTGCCTGCAGAAAGGTTGAATGCGTTATTCACCATGTAACTTCTGTGTACGTTAATTAGCTGCTGTTACTATTCATTCAAATGCATTGGAACACTGAAGAGGATAAATTGAAGAGTAGTCGATCTTGTTGACAGCTTAGTGCAGTATAATAGAATTTTCTAAGGTGTCAACGAGTATCTTTCTTCAGTTCTTATTTCTTAGTTTTCTGAAAATTTAAAGCGGAAATTTGAAGTAATTCCTTCAGTCATACATTCGAGGTTCTGTGATACATGATGTATGCTTTAAATATGCCACGAACATGAAATTTATCTTATGAAGCATGTCTTTCCCATATCTTATCCTATTGTTCAAATAATACGGGCATCATATTAAATTGCAAACTACTTGTGATTTCCTTTGGTTATTTGTTTATTTGTTTTTTTATTTAGTCTTCCAGGTTGTAGTTCTAACTATTCTTGAAACAGCTGATTTTGATCTGACTGGGCAACTGGTTTGGCCTGGGGCAATGCTGTTGAATGATTACCTTTCAAAGAATGCAGAGCTTCTGCAAGGATGCACTGTTCTGGAATTAGGCTCTGGGGTTGGTATGTGCTCTCTAAGAATTTCCTTCCTTTTCCCTGTAAGTAATCTTTTACTTCAACATTAAAAATGCATGAGATGAGTAGAGGTTGAAAGTAATGATTACTAACAAAGAAAAATATATAGTTATGTTGAGTGACTTAGGAAAATAAGAGGTCAAACAAAAAGCACCTGGTACTTGAGGGTGCTGGAGCAAGGTTAATATGTGGAATGCATGCGCACAATTTAGTTTCAGTTGATTCATCTGGCTTTGTAATTGTATTTAGCTTAACTCAGTGTGTGCGTGTGCGCGTGTGTGCGTGTTTGTGTGTCTGCACGTCTGTGCACGTTTGGGCGCTTCTAGAGAGGGCATCGCATTCCTACTTAACTTGAGGGAAAAAAATCATATGTAAGGTAACATTGGAATAGTGAATAATTTGTCAATGTGTATTAAGTGAAAATTACTGAAGACTATTGACAAAATATTGATAGGTTTGAAATGTTATTGATAGACTATTGACATCTTATTACAAGTTATGGAACACGTGTTTTTTTTCCTCTAGTTAAGAAAAAACAGACGACCTCTATGCGTTTGTGTGTGTATATGGTGTGTGATTTCGAGGCTGGTTCTGTAGCTTGATTTTTTCAAATTTGCAGGTATTACTGGAATACTTTGCAGCAGATTTTGTAGCAAAGTTGTATTAACAGATCATAATGAGGAAGTTCTCAAGGCAAGGTCATGACATTAAAATGTAATGCTAGGAGATTTGATAGGTCATCTATAGTCTCCTAGTTATTTGACTGTTTTATGTTTTGTCTCAGATCCTGAAGAAAAATATAGAGCTGCATGCATCTTCTGAGAACTCTAAATGCTGTTCTGGTGAGGGAAAAATCTGAAAATAGAGGATGTGTAGTGAACTTCGTTGATAATTTCTTTTAATCATGTATATGCAGGATTAGTAGCTGAGAAACTAGAATGGGGAAATTCTGAGCAGATCGGCCACATTTTACAAACGTATTCAGATGGATTTGATTTGATTCTTGGAGCTGACATATATATCCACAATAGTTATTTTTGCCTTTACGTTAAGCAACATGAATATATTAATTGCTAGTATAGTAAGAGTGCACCTGCATTTGAAGGACCTTGTTTTTTTTTTTTGGCACATGGTTGCACCTTTTTGGTTTTATAGTCCATGGTCTATAGTTAGACCATACATTGACATGATAGAGCCCAAAACTGATGCATTTAATATCATGTTTCTGTAGCCTCTGTTTTCACCTCTTAATTGATTGTGGTTTTGTTATCTGTTCACGGTTCAGTTATAGGCCCATGGTCAAACACTCAATGGATGAGGAGGTGCTGCATTTGCATTACATAATCTTGGGTAAAGTAAGCTTTCATGTATGTAGTTTGCTAAAGAAAGGTTAGAGAGAGCGAGAGAGTGAGAGAGAGAAGCAGAACATAGATAGAGAACTTTGTAAGTTTTTTTTTTTAAATAGCGGAAAGTGACGCCACTTCTGGCCTTTGCTCACATGTCCAGTATGTGACCTGCTCTCCATCAGCATCACATGGACCGGAGGTTGAGACAAACTCAAAACTACAGGGTTAACATTGTTCAAGTTAGAAATGCATGGATCAAATTGAAACAATTAACAAACAACATGGGTGAATTTCATTGAACTTTTCCCTATAATTTTTCTTTTATATGAAATAAGTAGACATACATTGCATCCCACCATTGAAGAGCATGATTGAAAGAAAAGAAAAAGCCCTTGACAATGCATACGCTTTCAACAGTCAAGCATTTGTTTGCTTTTTGATACTGTGGAAAAACTTCTTCGAAATAGAAGGGAAGGGCAGTGCAAATTCATACTAGCCTACGTATCCCGAACTAAGACGTAAGACACAACTTGTTATTACTTTCTGTTTTCTTCACATTTTTCGGAAAGGACTTTATTGAATATAATTCCTATAGCAACAGTTATATGATTGTATAACTTAAATAACTGTTGCTGTAATGTGATTGATCATTTGCACAGTGTAGATCCCATTTCCTGCATCCATAGCTAATGATTCAAAAGTATTTTATTCTGGAAAGTTCATGTTTAATTTAGTGCTGAATGTAAGTGAATCAATACCACTGGTAATCTTAAATTGATAATTTTCAAAGAGGAAATTGTGTTGGATTAGTGTTGGATTAGTGTTGTATGTGTTGACAAAGTGGTGAGCTGGGAATGGCATAGGAATGGCATAAAATCCCTTTATCAGTTAATGTTTTAGTCATAATCCCGTTATCAGGTTACTAAACCCAGATTTTTTGGAGCTTCTACCTCTTGCTTGCATATTGCAAAATATCTTATGGTTCTGCTTTTGGTGCTTATGTCCTATATATTCTATACCCATTAGAGTCAGAATAAAAGCCATAAATCTTCAGCATTTCATCATTTTTATGTCCCTTACACCCAGTTGTTACTCCTCTTAACAAATTCACCTAGAATTCAAGCTTTGATGTAGTTCAAAATTTTATCATGTGAAGAAGTTTCATTACTACTTTGATATCATGGCTTCATTTTTCAGCGTGCTAGAGTTCCCTGTGTATATTGTTCCTTTTAATTATTGTTGTTATAATTCCCTTCCCTCTCTTATGCAATTGCATTTTTTCCCCCTGTAGCATGGATTCATTGGTCATTAGTGAAGCTGTGCGGTGTGGGATGCAGATAAATGAATTAGTTGGGACTCGATCTGTCGTGCAAAATCTCGAAGGAGTCATCTTTGAGGTGACCCTTAAAAAACATGATGAGTAACTACTGCGTTCACATTTTATCGTCAACAGAAATTGAAAGAGAGATTCAGGTGTTCTTATTATGTTGAACCAGAAATGGATAGTTTTCGATCTGTATTTTGCTTCTTTGAGAGGTTACTGTAGGTCTGGATTTTGCATTTTCAGTTTCCTTATAGTATAAAACTTCCCTTCCAATAGGGTCAGATGGGGTTTGCAGTTCAATATCTCTCTACCATGAATCCCAACTTTGAATGTACCAATATCATGTGAAAATAGATTTAAGATAACTGGGATACACGATTTGGAAAAGTCATAATTTTGTTTTGCAGTGTGTACATTTCTTTGACATATTTTTATCCTTTGGGTTTTTGTTATCTGTAAATTGCAAGGGTCGTTGTGCACAGATTTAAAGTTATAGTATAGTATATGTTTGACTTTTCCTTTGATGATATCACACTGTCGCTGATCATTGAAAACTCTAATGGCTAGGGAAATTGCTTGGCTTGCAAATATCCTTCATGTTCAGAGCTTTAGTTTTGACTTTTGTATATTTTGTCATTGTCTTGGTCCTCTCCTTGGTTGCTGAAGCATTTGCAGTTGGACAGGGGTATACAAGATTGGCTCGGATGAATCTTTTAGGCTCAAAGTTGTAGAATTTGATTCTATTGATCTCATTTTGTCTCATTCGTGCGGTGTCCGGGAAATCTCTCCTGGAGCCATGGTTTAAGCTGGTGTTGGACCACACCAGCAGGCTGGCTAACCAAGCTGCCGATTTTGTTGTTTCTTTAGCTCGACTGGGTTGTGTAAAGTGTGGAACTTTAGTGGTTTCAATATTTACTGCCTCGACATGCATCCATTTTGTACACACTCATTTGCTCTACATAGCTTTTGCACTCGAATTTATCTTTGAACAGTCAGGCAGAGGGAACCTTTCTTGTGGCTCACTCTTAACGATGGCAGTGGAGGTTGCAAAAATGGTACAACGATGATTCTTTCTAGGGTGGCAAAGTATAAGCAAAAGTGATCGTTTAGGGGTATTTCATATTCTGCGAGTAGGTTCAATTCAATCCATGGTCTGACTTCTAACAAGCCCATTGAGGTAGTCACGATCTATCCCCTTGTTTTAGTTTAGATTAGTTTAAATTAGAATATCGCTTGTATATAAATAAATAAAATGTTGTTTTAGGATTATTTTTTGCCAAAGTTAGGGAGGGAGATTTTTTCACATACATTGTCAATGTATCATGGGGATTTGAACCTATGAGCACTAATTTGCAAGTTAATGTCATTTTTCGTAGCACTGATTTGCAAGTCAATGTCATTTTTCATTGTGCAACTTTTACTTCCTCCATAATACACTGCACTCAACTCAAATTGTGTATATTTGTTTGATCATCTGCATAAAAGGATAGCTAACTGCGTCATTCCATAAAGTCTCTCTCTAGGTTTGAGGTTGGTCTCTCGTCTTGTAAGGTTTGAGAGATGTATGCGGTGGATTCAGGAATAAAAAACAAGTCTGAAATCCTACAAAGCTTCTTTCTTTATCTCTCTTTTTTTCCCTTTTTTTTTATCCTTTTTGTTTGTCTTAGAATCTAAAGAGAAGGCTTTGTGGATGTTGGTTTGGCTTGAACAAGATAGAGCCCTCAGTTTTGATTTCTCCCATGGATTTAACATATGGGGTTTTTATGTAGTTTTTAATACTAAATTGAAGTTTGATGATATAAGATGGGTAGAAAAATAGAAGGGTTTTGTATGAGGCACTCCTCAACCATACACTCGTAGTTTCATTACATAGAGTTTTGAAAATTGCAATTTTAAAGTTCAATATTTTTTTTTTCGTTTACATGGGGGCAAGCCAAACAGAAAACTATACAACTAATCTGGGTCTGTTTATACTTGCCCAGTCATCATGAAAATGAACCAACAGGCTCTCAGGAAGATGAGCTAGCACATTATAACTTAATTAACAGTCAAGGCCGAACTTAGCCAAACTATCAGCAGCTTAAGTTTCTCTCTACGCACATAAATTAAGTCATTACTCCAGCTCCTATGGAAGAAACTTCTACATTCATAAACAAGTCACAGTGCCTCTGTACAAAGTGATAACTAATGCAGGATCTACCTCAACAATAATGTTCCTAATCCCTTAATACCAACCTAACCTTAGACCAATTTACCAGAACCTTGGTTAGCCATGAAGATGAAGCCGATAATTCAACTGCCACTGCAATCTTTTGATCAACAAAACTTGGCTCTAACCAAGCCACCGTGACCTATCCTGAAATCATCAATGTCGAGTTTGCAACAAACCTTTGAGGAGGGGACCCCAAGAAGAAGAGTGTGAATGGTTACACTCATTTTAAAATAAAGGTTATAAACTCCCTAGACCCATGTATACAGTCTAGGTATTTACAATAGCACCTTCATTCTTAGGTAATAACCCTTTGTACCAAAAATAACATTAAACCCTAATAAATGGTCACGCCAATTTTCCGAATCTGAGACAAATCCTGAGGCTAAAGAAGAGTGAGTCTTTCAAGCTGCTGCATTGATCATTCCTCCCCTTGGTTTACAACACATCTTTCACATTCTTCAAAAAAGACGCCCAAAAGAAACTAAAACAAGCTATGGGGATAAAGTAGGATGCTATGGCAATCTGCCAATCTGGGGAACCAATACCTCTGGGTTGCATGATAGGTCTGACTTTATCTTTACCCCTTTTCCATACGCAGCAATGAGAAGTGCCTCAGCCCTCCCTAAAATATCAAGAAAAATCAGGGGAATGCTTGTCAATGGAGCTAGGATTTTATGATATTTGAACTTTTTAAAAGTATTTCTCACGTAAGCAATATATTTAAGGGGAGTTTGTGATTGAAAGAAATAAAAAATTCAAATTCAGGTTTTCCACAACATTGGAAGGTTAGGTTAAACTCTCTTACAACAGAAACATAGGGCCAAGGTTTAGACGAAAAAGATAGAAAGAAGAAAGTATCATATGATTAGAAGATTAACCTTGATGGAACTCACCTGTCCAATTTTAAATGGCATATGAAACTTCAAAATAATATGTGATGCATAGTTTCTCAATTTATATAATTTTTTATTATTGTTTAATGGCATAGAATAATAAGAAATATATATATATATATATATATATATATATATATATATATATACATGTGTGTGTGTGTGTGTGTGCATGCATGTGTGTGTGTGTGTGTGTGTGTGTGTGTGTGTGTGTGTGATTAAGACGATCAAATTAATACCATGATCTTTTTTCCTTTTCAACACGGAACTCAATGATGGAAATAATGCAGACGCAACCCTCCGACTATCGTCCTGTCAAGTCAAAATTTAGCATTCATGAATTATAATAGGAAGTTGATAGTATTTTTAGATGCTATGTGAAATGACCAATGGAACAGTGTTTATCAATGCATCAGTTTAGATATTACCAGTAGTTTAATTAACATGAGAGCCTCATGAAGCACATTTTATGGGACAAAACAACAAGATGATACAGAAAATTTCAAATAGCAATAAATGTCTGCAGGGGACTACATAAATAGGCATTTATGAACCAACATAGGCGCATGTACTCATGTATAACTGCAGTTAATAAGTTATTTACAAATTCCCATAGTAAACACAAAGGTCCCGTTTGGTTCACGGAAAGGAATTGATGAGAAATCAATCCCTATATATTTTCCCAAGGGATGGGTAATGCTGGAGAAAGTAACTAGGAAATATCATTTTATTTCCTTTCCCATGTTTGGTTTGTGCAAAAATTGGAAACAAACTTCGTTTAATTAATGCTTGTCTTGGTTTCCCATTGGAACAGAAAATGAAACCCAAGGTGGATGAAGGGTTTAATTTTCCCCCTTATTTTCTCATGAGCAAGGAAATCTATTCCCGAGCTTGGGCTTACCAAACATGGAAAAACAAATGATTTCCAATTCCCAAGCCCCTTTTCCTGCCAACCAAACATAGCCTAAGGTCAAAGGAACCACTTTACTGGTGCCCCTACCAGGTTTACTAGTTTTTGTTTTACAAACATATGAGGTCTTCTAGTTTTTTTAATATAGAATGGTTACAATAGAGGGTCCACCATTCAAGTGTAGGGTTGATAATATCCAACCAATTATTTCCATTTCCGTTCTTCAAATTGTGTGGGATAGGGAACCTTCAATATGAAGTAATTAATCAAATTCACAATGTTGCATCAATAAATTTTTCGGCAATTAAACTGATATAGATAGGTTGTGAAAGCAAGAGTAATTGGGACCAACCAACCTTTGTAGACATGCCTCCGGTGAGTTCAAATTTGTTCTTCCACGAAATAGATGATACTGGAACAACAGAAAACCCCAAGGCAACTAAGATCCCAATCCATAGTCCATACCCAAAGCCTCCACTCCACCATCCCTTTATCCAGGAAAAAAAATTGAAAAAACACTCTCAGCAAGAATCAAAAGAATTTGAACAGTTTTTCGCTTTTTATTTTTATTCACTTTTCCTGAAATGATCTCAGCCATCTAGGACAGTTAACAAACCAGAACTTGCAAGAAAAATCAGGAATTGATCAACGAACAATGCAGTGGAAGTGCTCATTACTAAAATAAGAGGCTGAAAACTGTCTCTATCTACAAGTATGAATATATAAATATCTTGAAATAAACGTGAAACCTTTTCCTTGTAAGTCGGTTGTTCAGGTATAAGTACTACCCATGGTTTCAATGGTATCAGAGCTTCGTTTGTAAGAGGTCCTTTGTTTGTAAGGTATAAGTACTACCCATGGGTTGTGATATCGAAATAAGAATAAAGGAGGCAAGGGAAGATGTTGGGGTTCATATAAGGGGAGGACGAATCTAATTATTTAAGTAGACAGTGAAATGAATGTCGACTTGGTGCAAGACTGTTGGAATTTCCGATAAACCTTCGGGTGATGAGCCTACACTAGGGAAATGCATGAACCTTCATTATAAGTCCACCTATCCTCGATGCCTATGTAAAACCCCATTCCCTTCCTCGCTTCACAACTGATTCACTTATCCATCACTTCAAACATCACCCTTAGGGAGAGAGCCTAACTGTTTGAGAAGAAACATATATTCTTGAAAGAATCTACGAAAGAGTTCAGGGCAGCCACCTTTGTGAGATTGTATTCAACATAATTGTATTATGTTCATATTAGAAGTGCTTTGCTCCTCCTTCCAAAGACAGGTCAAAACACATAACTTCTGACTTTTTGTACTACTAGTTGTGTTGTTTTTGTATGGTCTTATATAACTCAAGTTAGTATACATGTCTACATATGTGTCTCATTTTCAGGATTTGCCATTTTGGGCACCTCGTGTTTGCAAACTCATTTACACATATGTCCATGTCAATTGATAATACATCCATGACTTTTAATATTTTTTCCAGGCCAAAATGGAACACACTAAACATCTATGGTCATTGCCTTGTGAACGTAGGGGTAATCTGATTCCAGACATCAAACAACTCTAACGTTTTGAACATTCGCTAACGTGCAAGTTGGGTCATCACACAATCTGGCTTAGTGTCTAGCACAACCACTCAGGCAGAGGCGAAGTTGTTACTTTACTTGGGTAGTAGTTAGCATGGGATTCTTGTCTGTAATATGATTATGTTCTTTTCTTTGTCATATGCAAGCACTACGGGCTCTATTATTAAAGATTAACTAGCCCGCTAGTAATCTCCTATATCAATGACCAAACCTAGTTGTAATCAAGTTTAAGAGTTTGAACAGCCTTGTCAGTAGTGTAGTCCAAGATTTATACCAAAGAAAAAGTTATCACAATCTGCTGTAATGCTCCTAGTCTAACTTTTGATGAGTTATGGGGGCAATGGGAAATTTGGACTAGATTTTTTTCCAAGGTTTTGCTTTGTTGGAGATAACATTGAACCAACTATGACATAATTTATGAAAAAACATTGCAAGAAAAATAAGAAGGAATACCTATATAAAAGAAGTGATTACATATTGAAGACAAACAAAAAAATTCATTTAAGAGATAGCACGCTAACCTGCTTTCCATCTTGTGGATACGGGTTTGACTGCTCTATATATGCAACTGTCCCTTAAACATGAACGTGCAATTCAGTATGCAAAAGAATTGAGGATAAAGGGAAATAATGAAGGAAACAGGAGACCATACATTTAACTCCAAACACTGAATGTTTGCACAATTTGTTACAGATTTAGTACTACTATTAGGACCACAGTAACATGAACTCCAGCCTCTAAGACTACCATGGTCCACCAATAAAACAAAAGTAGAAAAGACACCCGTCAGTCAAACAAGCTCAAACCCTCAACCAAAAAAGAAAACTAAAAGAACCCCAATGCTGAAATCCATCCATTGAAAACAATTTGAGAGAGAATTTAATTCACGACAGAAACCTACCAAGGGGAGCATCGAAACTCCCAAGCAACTGAACAATGGATTTTGCATCTAATCGTCTTCGAACTCTTTTACCAACCAGTACTTTCAAGTGTGGAGAGTCATATACCTGAAACATTGGCAAAGGAAAAAGAGATTGCATAAGTGAATTAATAAGAAAAAATCCAAGCCATTATAACAAGATTATCAAAGACATGAAGTGTGTAAAAGAATTTGTCTTAAACGGTTTAAAACTTTCCTAATCAACTAACAAAAAACTGACCTATACTCCTATAGGAAGAACCAAAACAGCAACAACACATTTACAATATGGAAGGTCAACAACAGGATAATTTTTTTCCATGAAAGCTTGCTCCTGAGCCATGTTTAAACCTAACAATTTATGCTTCCAACATCTTAAGAAAATAGATACTATCATACTAGTAAGTGATGTAACACAATAGGCATAATCTGACAGAGTCAAAGTGAAAAAGGAGTAGAAGAAGGACATATCACAGTTGTTGTTTTCCCTTTAAAAAACAATCAGAATTGAACCCAGGATTGGAGAACTCACGCTCACCTCATTTCTTCTATAAAGGTTTCAAGTATTGACCTTTTCAGACGAGGGAAACAATTATAGTGTAAACCCAGAACCCAAACTTTGCCATTAAACTAAAAAATTGTTTTTATAAATTAAGAGGCAAAAAAAAAAAAATGAAACAGAGGTTGCAGGGCAGGCTGTTAACCTGAGCAGAACAACCGGACTCATCGCCTTTCAAGAGCGCCAAAGCACCAGAAAGATCCGGGTCGACCCCAATGACCCAACTGGAATCCGAATTCGTACGGGTTAAATCTGCGGTGCCGTCAAAGTTTTCACGGGTTTGAGGAAAAGGGCAGGAGAGAGAAGCCAACCAGTTGTCTTTGAGCTGAGCGTCAGAGACCTTGGCCCTAACCCCAACACCGTTTCCTGAAGCGGAAATGGGCTTTGATGGAGATAGTGGAGACGTACACAAGGCTCTGAGCTGAGAATAAGAAGAAAACCAGAATGGATTTGGTCGTTTGAGCTTGAGTTTGGAAGAGAGTGAGAGTGAGAGTGAGGTCATGGGTTGGTTTTGTGGTGTTCGTGTTATGAGTTGGAGGGGTTCCATCAAATTGTTGAGAGCCCCTATCTCTCCCTCCACCAGTTCATTCAAATTTCATTTTCCGAACTGTATCTCATCCTATCAAGCAGCCCGCGGGCACCTGCTGGTGTTGTTTTGACGTTGATTGTGGTTTTTTATTTTTATTTTCTAAAAATACAAAGCGTTTTTAAGTCAAATGATACTTAAATTTATACATGATTTACATTTTGGTCTCTCAACTATATTATTTGTTCAAATTATCCACATATTCTTTATTATTCAGTGAATTAGTCTCACCATTTAATTTTCTGTCAAATTTAATCATGTGAACAGCACATGCCAAAATTTTGGAGTAAATAAGACTTTCAAATTATTTTAAATTTAAAAATAAAAATAATAAATAATATATAAAAAAAAAGGTACCCACCCTTAGCCACATCCACTGTGATCCCAAACTCTAACCCAACTTCCCAGCCCCATCCCCTAGCCACATTCACTGTGATCCCAACCCCCATACCCTAGCACATGCAAAATGGGTTCAAGATCCAAACCCTAAGATTTATTAGCCATAGCTTGAAGAACTCAGCGAGTAGACCGTCATGAAAATAAGATGTCTGAAACTGAAGGAGAGCATGTATGTGTTGAAGAGTTCCCTTGCTAAAAAGGATAGCGAACTCAACTCTTCTTCTCCTGCCTTGTATAGTCGAAAAGTGGCTTACTTTCGTCTTGAGCGAAAGAATGCTGACATCTCCCATAGTTATGACAAACTTCTGGCCAAGTTTCAGGCCTATCATGAGGTTGCTGAACGATCCAAGTCTGAGGCTGTCATCGACGCATACAAGTTGGGCTACTTGGAATGCAAGAGTGGGGCCGCTCCTTATCATCCCATTAAAGATAAAGATGTTGAGATGTTCTGCCCCTGACATGAAGGCAGCCGAAGAATAGGTGGCTAACGAGGCTGGAACTGAGGAGGAAGATGCCAAGGAGGGCACAACTAATGAGGTGGCGGAGACTGGCTGAGTAGGCAACGGGGTTGCCTGAGTAGATGGTTGCATCTAATGAGCAGGGTAGCTGCGCTAGGCCGAGCCATGGAGGACGCAGTTGATCAAGCAGAAGTTGAGGAGATCGTTGACCAGGAGATGGAGACTCCTTTATTTTTCAAGCTTTGTATTCTTCTTTTCTGTTTGTAATAATTGGTCTAGTTTGACCATATTTCTTTTGTTGAACTCTGGCTAGTTGGTCACTTCGCTGGAGAAGTTTTAGTTATTTAAACCAAAATTTTGTTGAGTCTAGTGAACTGCTTGAGTGACCTGCTCATTCCTTGGTTGTGCATCTCCCTTAGAATGCTTGAATGTTTACTCACCGCTTACTGAAAATGGTGCTCTTCTTTTTCTCCCTTATGATGCTTTGGTAACTGCCTACGTCTCCCTTATGACGTTTTGGCAGATGTCCTATGTCTCCCTTAGCACGTTTTCGATGGTTGCCTACATCTCCCTTAGGATGTTTTAGCAAATTGCCAACGTCCCCCTTAGGACGTTTCGGCAAATGTCCTATGTCTCTCTTAGGACGTTTTTTACGGTTTCCCAAGTCGTCCTTAGGACGTTTTGGCAATTACCTACGTCTCACTTAGGACGTTTTGGCTGGTTGTCCTACGTCTCCCTTAGGACCTTTTGGACGGTTGCCTACATCTCCCTTAGGACGTTTTGGTTGGTTGTCCTACGTTTCCCTTCGGACGTTTTGGACAGTCTGTTTACGTCTCCCTTAGGAAGTTTTGACACATTACATACGTCTCCCTTAGGGCGTTTTGGCGGGTTGTCCTAGGTCTCCCTTAGGACGTTTTGAACGTCTTCCTGCATCTCCATAGGATGCTTTGGATATTCTCTCAAACACTTGGTTGAACGAAAACTTGAACTTGTATTTGATGTTTTGTGTGATTACATCGCTTTATTGAATGGAAATAAATAGATGAAATTACATCGGATGTTGTTCTTCTTCAACTGTGGTGGAAAGGGTTTGGCCACCTGCTAGTTGTCCGTGGAGGTGTCAGGAGCTTCATGGGTAATACCTTTGGAGGTGATGGGCATTCTACCGTCTTGGAATTCCCTTGCCTTCTAGGATATCTAGTGTATAGCTTTCTCTCCCCCAGCGACTGATCACGTAAGGACCTTCCCGACTGGGTTTCATTTTCTTTGATCCATACCTTTGTGCTGTAATGAAGGCTTTTCTGAGCACAAGGTCTCTATGTTGGAATTGTCTAACTTTGGCTCTTTTATTGTAGTAAGACATCATATGCTGCTGATAAGCTACAACTCGAACAATGGCTTTTTCTCTTTCTTCCTCAAGTAGGTCGAGGTTGACCTTCATCTGCTCACAATTTTGATTCAGGCTGCCCACCTCAATGCTCATGGATGAAATAGAGATATGAGGTAGAATGATTGCTTCAGTTCCGTAGGCGAGGGAAAATGGGGTTTCGCTGGTTGATCTTCTTTTAGTGGTCCAATAAGCCTACAGGACTCCAGGCAGTTGGTCTGTCCTTGCAAGTGCACAAGAATGATGTAGTATGGCGTTTGACAAGTCCAAGTATCATTCCCACGAGGATTCCAATTTCTAATATTCGAATAACTAAATTAAATCTAACTGATACGCAAGTGAATTTGTAGAGATTGATGTTGTGAAAGTTTATGAAACAAACAAGAAATTAATACAAACAATTGAAAATAAAAGGTTGAATTTTAAGGTTGAAAAACAATGATGAAGGTCTAGGGTTTCAGAATCAACCACAAGCAATCCAAGTTAGATTTCAATGCATTCAACAGATTCTTTCGATTCTTTAGATGATAATTCCCGTATCTAAGTCCTTTTTAGGCACTCAGACCATAGTTTTCCTTAAGTGTAAGATTCTTTTCTAGTTCAAACAAAGATCATATATCCAATCTTGCAATCTATTATGGTCAAGGCATAAATTTAACAAAGTTGGATTCATTACGTTCTAGAAAACGAGATAACCAAGCAAACCATTATTCTTCGTCAAGCAATAATGTAATTCACCACACTTCATCACAAGAAGCTAAATTGAATTATATTGCGAGTTCTGCCTCAAATTCATCTTCCAATTTACTAGATGCAAAGCCCTAAGGTGATCAATCAAAGAACTTAAACAAATAGCAACAATTAAAATAGTGATTAAACATTCATCTAAAAGAAACTTAGAATCCATTAAATAACATTAGAAATCATAACTATCCATGCTTGGACGTCATCCTCGCCCTAGAGAATAATTTAGTTACTCATGTTCAAAGAAAAAATAATTGAAAAACTAGAAAACATAAAATAAAACTTATGGATTGTGACAATGCTTGAGAACTTGACGATGGCAGTGACTCTTTGACTCTCCTTCAACTCCAGCATTGAGAACCCTAATTTCTAGTCTTCTTTAAATAAGGAACAAATCCTCTTTTGACTTGGTAACTATGCTTTCCTAGTTTGGCTTTTGATGAGTTGGAATCCAAAATCCTCCTAGATATAGGATCAGACCTTAGAAAATAACTCCACATCCTTGTAGACGCTTTGTCACGACCCGATTTTTAAAAAATAAGAAATATTCCCGAATCATGGTGTGAGCCATACCATAGTCATAAGAATAAAATCCTACAACCATGATATGATGAGAAATAGAGCCACAAAAATAATACAAATTTACTTAACATCACAAAATCAGAGTTGGCAGTAGCTTGTAGTTAACTACACACTTAAGATCTTTAACAAACAGTTGACTACTTACAAATATTAATTACACAAATCAACAATAAAAGCCCAGCGCTTAGTTGAACCCGCTTCCTCAAACTTCTTCTTTAATCCTGCACAATCTATTAGGGTATGAGCATTCTAATGCCCAGGAGAGTACCGTCAAACCCCTCAAGGTCAACTATCACAGTTAATCAAAGTGTTATGCATCAAACAATACAAGATATACAAATTATGAAATCATACCAGATAAATAAATTTGCATATGCGGTGATGCGATGAACTCACTCCCTTCTAATCCCACTAATTCATATCCTAGGGCAACAAGTCTGCATGTCCCATACCTTGCATTTTACCACTGTGGCTCCGAATACCCTAAAATATAAACTAGCGCCCATCCGTCCCTTAACCTATTTTTCTTTTGTTTACGAATTTCTCAACTTTCACTTTTCATTAGAGGCCCTACTCCCATCACCTCGATATATTCAAGCTCTCTCCCGTCATCTGAATATATTTCACATTTAATTTACTTAGATATATCTAAGGCCTTCTCCCACCCCTTAGATATACCTCAAACGACACACACACACACCCCAAACACCACTGTCTTTATGATGCATATGTAATGCAGCACAAACATCATTTATCTCTGAGAATAATAATATAGATAATAACAATAATATTCTAGGCTTAATCACATGCAATATAATATTCACTCAACGTCAAATAATATCCACTGAGAAAGATCAATAATAATATTCACAAAACATTAAATGATATCCACAGAAAAAGATTTATAATAATATTCACATAACATCAAATAATATTCATCGAGCCAAGCAACAATAATATTCATATTTATAGTACTATGTATAAGCACCAAAATTAAAAGTGATATAGTCTAATCATTGGGGAATCAGGAAACCTTACCTCATGTCCAGCTAGCTTAACCTTGTGCGGTTTCATCCTCGAAGTACGCAGAGTAGAACACCTAGTTAAGATAATTTACTGATTAAAATTCATTGGAAATAAGGAAACAAATTTGAGTGTCCTACTAGCGCACGTAGACCTAAAACTCCATAATACACTTGACAAGTTGTTTGACCCGATTGTTACTCTCTTAACCTCACATCTAAGCAAGCATAGAACCAAGTGTTAAGAAAAAACTAATATATTCCCCTCCTATAATAGTTCTACTTTTTGGGATGTTTAAAATCAGGTGGTTCGGCTCTAGACTTGTAAAGAAAATTTAAAGCATCAATTTAAAACTAAAATTTCAGTTTTGCTAAACATTTGGGTTGGAACACGTTAACTTTGAAAATTCACTAAATATTGAGTTCAAATCAAAATAATGTAAAACTTTCCAGATCACAACTAGACATAGAAACATTAAAGATGTCAAAATTTGATAAAATTTAGGGTTAAGGAAGCATGTCAAAATAGAAACCAAAACAGACTAGGCTGCATAACATTCTTTTTTTCAGGTTTGTACACTTTATTTTGAAAAATCACCAAAATTACAATTTAAAACCAAACTGGATAAAACTTTCCAAATCTGAAGAAAATACGAAAAAGTAAAACATACTAAAATTTCATGAAAATCCAAGTTTAGGAAGTTTTCAAACACTTATTCAAAACAGGGTATGCAGCAGAATCAAAACAATTTCAGCAGGATAGTCTCTACTTTGAAATTTCACAAAAATCAATTTAAATTCAAATGGCACAAAACCAACTTTGAAATAACCCTTGAGATATTCATTTAGATGTAACAAAATCCCAAAATGAAATTGGAACAAAAATCACATCGAAATAATCTAGAACTTCACAAAAACACACTTCGAAAGATATATATGTATATATACTTGAGGCATTCTAACCACACTTGGTTTAAAACTAGTACTCAAAGAGACAATAAAAAGATGAGCTTCAAGCCTTCAAAGAATCATTTACTTGAGATGATAGTGGCTAATTTGAGCAATTGAATGATAAGGAACAAGCCATTTGAGAGAAAGTACACATTAAAAACAAGAAATTCAACATAATCAATTGAACAAGTTTTGTTCACACAAATTTTCAGAGAGTTATAATGGTTTCATTTGGATTATCTTTGGATATGTTATAAAGAGGAGAATTTGGAGTAACTATCATGAAGAAACCACAGTGTTTTGAGCTTTTGATATGAGTGTTTTGAACTGAAAATGAGGGAAGGAACTAAGGTTGAAAACTATAAACAAGTTCCACTCTAAACGTTCCCAAGGTGGATATAGAAGTCCGATCAATCTGAAATTTTGATATGTTATAATAGACAGTATTTCAAACAACTTTGATGAAGGAACCAAAGTCATTTGAGTACAGGAAATCACAGAAACAAACTGAAACCGAGCATACTGCTGTGAAATCAGGAAATGGTAAACTTATTGTGATCATACCAACGTTTCAAAGCCTATACTAATCGGATTGAGCTGAAATTTGAGTATGTTATAGGAATCACGTAAATGAACAACTTTTATGAAGAAAGTTTTCTCATTGGAGCTTCCAAAATTTGAGTTCTCAGCTGCTCCAAGGAAGTGACGAAGTTTTGATTTTTGAAGAGGAACAAAAGAAGAATAAGGATGAAACTAAGGTGAATGAGGAAGAAATGGATGATACAATGAATGATGAAGATAAGAGTAAATTTATGATTGAAAAGCCTTAGGCTAGGTGAGTCACCCGTTTAGAAGAGGGTGATAATACAATGAATGGGGAGGAAGACAATAAGAAGAATCTTAGGCTAGGTGAGTCACCATTTTTAGACTAGGTGAGTCACCATTTTTAGACTAGGTGACTCATCCCAAAATCAGATTTTTTGAAGAGAATGTAAGTGGGAAGGGGGGAAGAGTGAAGGAGAGAAGAAATGCTTGGCTTACACATTGCCTCCTTCCCTTTTTTATTTTTCCTACAAGGGTATTTTGGTAATGTTTGTCCAACTTAAAATTAAACATACTTAATTTAATAATCTCAATCCAAAATCTCTTGATAAAATACCCATAATCATTCTCCACCATTATATTATTTTTCACTAAAATATAAAAATCCACCTTGAATTTTTCGGGGTATTACACGCTTCCCAAATGTAATTGACACAAATTAATGTATGAAATAATGGTTATATCAGCAGTTCATCGACTCATTTTCCTTCGGTGCCTTCTATTTTCTTCTACAAGCAATCCAGCATGATCTTGTTAGATGCCTATGCTTGGCCATTGCCTTGCGGATATCTAGGAGTTGACAAGTGTTGCTTGATGCCATACTTTGCAAAGAACGTGGTGATATGCTTGCCAATGAATTGCAACCCGTTGTGAGTGACCAACGATTGTGGGCAGCTGAATTGACATATAATATTTTTCCAGACAAATCGCTCCACATCAGCTTCTTTAGTAGAGGATAGAGCTTCGGCCTGAATCCATTTAGTAAAGTAGTATGTGGCGATGATCATCATGTCTTTCTTGGCAGGTGCTAGTGGCTGTTTTGTGGATGGTACACTTTGGCAAGCAAGCTAAGAACCAACTTGTATTGTTGGCATCGATTGCATCTTTTGACATATTCCATGGAGTCGTGTCTCATGGTAGGACAGAAGTAGCTTATGCTTAGAGCTTTCCGAGCTAGTGATCTACCCCCAAAATAGTTGCCACACTTGCCGTCATGGATTTTGCAGAGCACTTCGAGAGTTTGCGGATACTTGATGCAGGTGAGATGAGGGCCGGAATATGACCTTCAAACAAGCTTGTTATCATTCATGTAGTGTCTTGCAACTTCCTGCTTGATTTTTCTTGTTTCCGACTTCTCCCTTGATAAATTTTCGTTTACCAAGTAGTCGATGATGAGGTCTTGCTAGCTGGAATCCTCATTTATTTGCATCAGGTTTGACGACTCTTCTTTTTCGATACTTGGCTGATCAAGGTGCTCAACTGGAATTGAACGTCTGAACTGGGTATTCAGCGCTATCCCAGACTTGCCAGCACATCTGCATGTGTGTTTTCGGCCCAAGGAATTTGTTAGATAATGAAGGTTGGGAATTCCTTCAAAAGCTCTTGGACTTTGTCTAGGTACTAGATCATCCTTGGGTGTTTTTCCATGTACTCCTTTGACGCTTGATTCGTGATGAGCTGGGAGTCTGAATAAATGGTTAACCTCTTGATCGAGATTCCTTTGCGGCACACAGGCCAAGCGAGCAGTGCCTCGTACTTTGCTTCGTTGTTTGAGGCTGGAAAGCTCAATGTGATTGCTTGTTCCAACAAAGTTACGTCCAAGGTGATTATAACAACGCCTGCCTCAGCTACCTTGTGATTTGACGCTCTCTCACGTGCAATTGTCACATGTCTTTAAGGCTTGTTAGGATCGGCAGAGGAGGTCTCGCCCGCTCTCGAACGTTCCTTGGGTCTTTAAACTATCTTCTCTTTTTCGGCTAATGAAGTGAATTCTGCAATGAAATCTACTAAAGCCTGGATTTTTGTAGCAGTCTTCAGCTTCGGTAGAGGAGGTCATACCTGACTTAATTCAACAGCAAACTTCATGAGTCGTTAAGAAGCATTGGGACTATGAAGAATCGATCTTAAAGGAAATTATGTCATGACGATGATTCGGTGAGCTTGGTAGTAGGGTCTCAACTTTCTTGCGGAAACTACAAGTGACAAAATGAGCATTTCCATTTTTGGATAGTGAGTCTCTACGAGGAAAGCTTTTGAAGTGTAGAATATCGGATGTTGTGGCCCCAGCTTTTTTTTATGAGAGTTGAGCTGACCTCAGTTGGACAGCGCTAGGTACATGAACAGATCTTCACATGGTACTAGCTTTGTGAGTAATGGAGGTGAAGTGAGGTTGGTCTTCAAGTTTTGAAAAGTTACATCGCACTTTTCATCCCTCTTATCTTTTTATCCTTTCTTCAAAGCTTTGAAGAACGGCCTGCACTTGTTGGTGGATCTCAAAAGGAATCGGTTGAGAGCCTGCGCTTCTCCCGTTAGACTTTGTATCTCTTTTGTTGTGCTAGGCGAGTATATGTTGAGGATGGCCTTTATTTGATTTTGGATGTGCTTCGATGCCTCTTTAGGTGACTAAGTATCCCAAAAATAGGCAGGATGAGACTCCGAAATGTGCACTTGCTCGAATTCAACTTCATGACTTTGTAGCAGTATGTGCCTCTTTCAATTATGAAAGAAGTCTTTACTTTATCGTCCTCATGCATCATGATTTGATTGTAGCCAAAGTAAGCGTCCATGAAGCTTAGCAGTTGATTGTTAGAAGTTTAATTTACGAGTTGATCAATTCTTGGCAGGGGGAGTTGTATTTTGGGCACGCCTTGTTAAGGTCGGTGCAGTCCACTTACATTCTCCACTTGCCTTGGTCTTTCTTTGTGACTAGAACAACATTGGTCAGCCACTTTGAGTAGGAGACTTCTTCAATGAAACCAACAACTAGGAGCTTGTCAATCTCGGCTTCGATGATGGCACCTCGCTCGTGAGTGAAGTTGCTTCTCTTCTACATTACTGGTCTCCTGGCTAGGTTGACGTGAAGGTGATGGTAGATGATCTGTGGATTCGATGCCTGGTATGTCAGATGGCGACCATGCTATCACGTCTTTATTGTTTTGGAGGAAGGGTGTAAGCTCCACCTTCTCTTATGGGCTTAGGCGCGAGCCAATCGACGCTTTTCTCTTTGGCTTATTAGGATCAAGGGGTACTAGTTTGACGTCCTCGTTGGGTTTCTATCCTTCTTCAGGGGTAACCTTCGGGCAGATTCCCTCGTCTTGGTCTTGATTCTTTAATTACTATTGGGGAATGGCTATTCCCTTTACCTTCTAGTTGCTCAACTTATAGGGACGAACTCACTTGCTTGCTTTTCTTCAACCCTTGAGTTGAGCACTTTCTTACCATCGCTTGATCGCTATTGATCTGGCCCCATATCGCCCCAGGGATTTAGTAATGGATTTTCTGGTGCGTGGCAAATGTGATGGCATTGATCTTTCCAATCCAGGCTTTGCCCAGGATGTCATTGTAGGGGGAGACTTCGTCGATGATCATGAATGTCTAGCGCTGATTCCTGGTGGGGAGTAGACATCAAGCATTACCGTTCCCACACTGATCGTGGTTGTCCGCTGAAGCCAGCTTTAGGAACTTGGCCGACCCTGCCGATCTTTGCTTCCATTCCCATCTTTTGGACCACCAAAAGTTGTAGGATGTTGGCTGCACTTCGCTCGTCTACATGAACTCGGTCGATCATGGCTTGTGCGATTTGGATGCTTCACGAGGGCGTCATTGTGCCGCAGATCAAGTCCGCTGAAATCTTTCTTCTGGAAGCCGATCAGAGGATCATTTTCAATTGTTGGGCAACTGGTTAAGACTTGGGAGATGATAGTGGCTTGTTTAATCTTCACCTTCTTTTCCTTGCTAGTTAGCCAGGATTGTGTTAATCCTTATAACTTTTTATGAGGGCTCCTTGATGGTGCCGTGATCTTCGACTTGCTAGATGGCCTTCTTTGCCACAAACTTCGTGCAATGGCCTTCTCTTACAAGCTCTTTTAGGGGCATCTTTCAAGATCGGTAGTTGGATGTGTCATGCTCATGAGTTCCATGGAAGGCGCAGGACTTGTTGGTATTTCTTTTGTCGGTATCTCCTTTCAAAGTGGTGGTCTTCTCTCAGCCAGAGCTTATCATTCACTTGGGCCACGATTTGATGTATTAGGATAGTGAATTTCGTATACCTTCGTCTGCTGATGCGCCACCTTGAGATGGTGCCTTGCGTTCTTCTTCATAGTTTTTATTTTTGGGCTTATCATCTCTCTCTGACCTACGTCCTTGGGTGATGGGTCAGCTTCCTTAGTAAATTTCGTCTGTAGCGATTCGATCGTTGTCCCATAGCGCATAGCGTTCCCGCAGCGTGAAGACCTCTGCCAGAATCTGGCTATGAGTGATAGTCAGCTCGCGACATAGGTCATGCTCAGTTGGTAGACCTTTCTTGAAGGCAGAGGATGCGATTCGGCTCATCGCATCCCACAATATTTGCCTTTTCTGACTTGAATCTCTTAATGTAGTCTCGGAGGGAATCATCATGCTTCTTATGAGGGTTGAATAGGTGATCAGGGTTCTTCTTGATCTTCTAATAAAAAGTGCACTCCTTGGTGAAGATGAAAGCTAGCTCCTTGAAGCGGCTGATCGACTCGGATGAGGGTATGGAACCAATCCTAGGCTTGATCCTCGTAAAGTCATTGCAAACAACTTGTACATCAACACGTCTTTGGCCTTATAGAGAATCATGACACTTTTGAAGTGCTTCAAATGGCTCTTCGGGATCGGAATCCCCTTTGAAGTGTGTGAAAGAAGGCGTTGAGAATCGCTTCCGTGGAGCTGCTTGCTTGATTTTGGTGGTGAATGATAAGGATTTCACTTGGTCCACCTCCTTGCACAGGGAATCTTTGAAATCTCCTCCAATCTTTAAGTCTCGAAGTCGGTCATTCATAAGCTTCTCGACATCTTCTACATGCATGGCATGTGGTTCATGTCGGTGTCCTCTATGATTTGGGCGTCATTGGTTTACCTCCTCGTTGTCTCTATGGCGCAGACTCCTTGACCGCTTGCTTGCGCGACATGTTGGTGGACTAAGCTTGCGAGGGAACCTCCAAAACTTGTCGTCATGAGCTAGCTCCTTGGGACCGAGCAAGTGGGAGCATAAAGGCAAATGATGGAATGAATGTACTTGTGTTGCGTCATTCAGCTGACCAATGGATTGAGCTGCACAAAATGGATCCAGCTGCACCAAAATGGATTCAGCTGCATCCTCAACTTGTGATACTCGCAAGTGCACGAGCCGGTTGGTAGTATAGCATATGTAAGCATCAGGTTAATCCCAGGGGATTGGTGATTGAATAATCCAATTTAGTTCCTACAAAAACCAGAAAAACAAGAAAGAAAATAAATAAAACAAGAAAGAAAGAAAAAGAAAATAACTCAAGCATATAAGTTCCCGAGTTCAATTAGATTAACGGATTGATTCTAGCTAAAGTATGATTAAGCCATGGTGTCTGGTCCTAACCTTATATTCCTAATTCCCTAATTTGATCATCTGTTGTCTAACCTAAACTAAGCATTAGGAATCCATTAAGCATAAAAGAACATTTTAAACAACCAAGTATGTATCTAATCCCTGTTGCCAAAATGTCCATACATACTCTTCCTATTCATAGTTCAATTTTAATTAAAGCATGGTGTCTACTCTTAATTCAAACCAAGATAGCTAACATGTAAGCCTAAATGGTGATCAAACATTCAAATTAGCATATTAATTTATAAGTATAATGAATAAGAACAAAAACCATAATTGAAACTTGGAAACTAATCAAACTTGAAACTAAAGAAAAGAATTTACATAACAATGAAAAGTAGAGTGGAACTAAGAAAAACTTAAGGAGAATTTCAGCACAAAGATTTTATTACAACAATTGAAAACTAGAAAGAGAACTAAGAGAATTTGAGGGAGAGAAGGGAGGGGAGCTCTAGAGAAATGTTTGAGAGCTCCCCCCTTTGGGGGTGTGTTTTGAAGCTCTGAAGACTTCTCTATTTATAGGGCTAAGAGGGAAGAACATTATGATGAATTCCAACACCACCATTCCTCTTTTAATACAATCCATAACTCCCACTTCATCTTGTCTATGTTAGTGTGGTTGGAATCAATTACATCCCATACTTCTTTTGCTGCACCTCAAGCTTTCTTGACATGGGATTTCAAAGGTGTTCAATTGTGGCTGCCTTTTACCCAACCCATGTGGGTTTTTCTTTTGGTTGCTGGAAAAAATAATTCTTATGAACCAGGCTTGGTGTAGGAAGGCCTGAGGTTTCAATATATATCCAATTGGGCTCAAATTTGGATATGTCATAATAGACACCCATTGGAACAACTTTTATGAATAATGTATTTCCATCTGAGCAGTACAAGTGTACGTTTTGGGCCTTGCAAGTCGACTGCCCAAAATAGACTGGAATTGACTTCATCTGGTTCACTTGCTGGGCTTGTTTTGGGCTCTGATCTTCCCTCCTACAAAATCTGGACCTTCAAATCCTTTGAATTATCTTTCCAAGCATATGCAGCCAAACTCAAAGAAAAAATCGGAAAGACCTTCAAATGTCATTTTTGGCCCAGGAATGCAGATGCTGCCGAATTTGACCTTAAGCGCCAAAACTTCCATAACTTCCTCTAGGAGACTCTGGAATCATGAACCGTAAAATGCTCCCAGGAACTAGACTTCTGCATCTTTCCAATTATATAGGGCTTAGAATCTGGTTCATCTTGAGCAAGTACAGTTCAATTCGTGAAAGTTGACTAATCCAGAGACACCGTTCTCGAGCTAACTTGTCTCCAAAATGCATTTAATGAGTCTCAAGCTTATTACACTTAAAACAAAACACAAAATTTATTAAAAGCACAAGTTTAACTCAAAAACATAATCAAATCATAAGTTAGAAGGGTACAAAATGATATATAAATATGCACTTGGATCAACTTGTTCCAACATTGGACCGTAGGTGGCGGGCCTGCGCCTAGATGGTTGAGACGGGAGGTGCGCCATGCGCTGCGGTGTCATCATGGTGGAATGTGTCAAATTCAGCAACGTAAGCTTGCGATGGCAAGGTCATCCCAAGCACCTGGGCCGTGTAGCTACACGGTGGATCCAGCCATAGTGCCTTGAGGGAGGTGGCGCGGAGCCACACGGCAAGGCGACATTAGCCGTGTGGCCGTGCACATGGCATCGCGGCTAGTGCTGGAACTTTTTCTCTGGCCGAGGCCGAGAAGGAGGATGGTGGCTAGAACTGTGGAGGAAACCATAGTGCTGCTCCTGGAGATCAGGCCGCGACCTCGCGGGAGAAGCGGCGCCTACCATGATGTTGCTACATCATGGAGCCTTGGATTCGTCGCCTGATTGTATCGTCGTTGTGGTCTTGCTTCTCGTGCGCTTGCTTCCAACCATGGTTGTTTGGAAGACTTCGATTGAAGCGATTGAAAAAGGAGAAACTGATTCATTTAATTCAAGAGCACGCATTGAGTATAACTCGCACTCTCAATGGAAGCACAAAAATGTTTGTGCAAATTTCTCATGGGAGAATATTCGCATGTAGATCCTTCACCCTTTGAGCTTCCTTCTCTCCTCCTCGTTCATGCGAAAACAAATAGGAGTAAAAGACCACACCTTAGGGTGTTAGCCAAAGGCCCTCCAATGCCTAAGTTTGTTCAATTGCATCTTTAGAAAATATGAGGAATAGCTAAAATGAATGAAGTTTTCTCCAGAGGATAACCGGGTGGTGGGAGCGTGTGTGGTGGCACTTAGCCATGTGGGAGAGATGAGAGGGAGTGACATGCAGCTAAGGGGTGGCCGACAACTGGAGGAAGAGATAGGGGTTTTTAGCGTTTTGGAATTACCTCATGTGTTGAATGTAACTATGTATTTATAGGGCTCTAGTCATATAGGGTTTTTGAAAGAATAATTCCTATTTGGAAGGAAGATATTCTTTCCCTTAAAATGGAGAATTGAGTCAATTAGGGATTTTGATTAGGATTAAATCCCTAATTGATGAATATATCCCAAAATAAGATAATATCCCAAAGGCTTATTTACTGGATTTCGCCTCTTAAACTTTGGTCAAATCTACTTTACCATTTCAAAGTTAAATAGCTCCATTCCGCCTCCCTTAAGATGTTTGCATCTCAATTACCCCCATCGTGAAGTTAGTCCAAAACTCCGTTAAAAATGCTAATGTGGCACAAATGGGACCCACAATTTTGTTAAATTGGATGCCACATAGGTGCCATGTGTAAAAAAAAAATAAAAAGAAAGATTTTTCTTTAAAAAGTTAATTCAACTATTATTAATAAAAGAAAAAATTAACAGGAAATTAAAAAACCAGCAGCACCGTCTTCTCCACACCACGCCACCCCTCCACCATTGTAACTAACAGATCTCCTCCCTCACCCCACCCCATCCCTTTGTACCTAGTATCTATAAAATGTGGTCTGCTTGTAATAGGGAATTGCCTTAAAATATTGCCTAGATCATGATTATCCTTCATGATTGTTGTGATTTTGATGATGATGGTGTAAAAGGTTGGCTGGACTTTCAAGGCAGAGGGGAGAAGAAGGGCCTCCATCCCAACGCCCCTGCCCAAGCCATCCCTTATATATCTCCAGATCCTACAAGCTTCAAACTCCAGATTTGCTGAGGATTTAGCCAACTGCCATCCCCGATCTGTCAGACTCAACCTATCTGCAATACCAGATCCATTTTTTCTGTGGGAATGGCTTGTGGTGGGTTTGGGTGGATATGGATGATGATGGGTGGTGGTTGGTTGCAAAGGGAGGAGGAAGGATGATAGGGGCAATCATTTCTTCCATCGCGGTAACTTTCACAAATGTTGTTGATGGATTGACTGCGCAAAAAGTAATTGACTCTCCCCTGTTGACCCAAAAGATCAACACCAACCGCACCATCAAGGTCGATATCAATGGCAAGGAAGAACGACACATTAGGTTTTTTTTCCCTCCATCTGGGTAATTTTGTTTTCTTTAATTGATCAGCAACTTCATTTATTGTTTTACTTGTAAGTATGAAATTATTGTTAATACGTATTGCAGTTCTTGGTAAGTATGAAATTCGATTTACAACTTTGTAAGCTTCAAAACCTAACCTCATAATAGTGTGGAGATAATCCGGTTGCTAATTAGCATTTGGTGAGGTTAATTTGCTGAAAAACAAAACAAAGAAGAGGAAAGCTTTGGCTTTCTGTTCAGGCTTCCATTGATTCTGTTCTTGAAGGAAATCATAAGTGGATCATCATCCATGTTAGGAAAGGGGTGTACATGTAATTCACCATTAATTAGAGCCTCTTTTGGAATTAATTAATAAGTTTTTTTTTTTTTTATAATGTATTACATTATCTAATGCATTATATTTTTTTTAGAAAAAATCTTTTTTTAATAATTTTTTACACATGACACCTACGTGCTATTGAATTTAACAAAATTGTGGGTCTCATTAATGTCATGTTGGCATTTTTAACAAAGTTTTTGATTGACTTGACGGTGGGAGGTAAATTGAGACGCAAAACATCGGTCAATGAGGGGAAATAAATGATTTTAACTTTCAGGGGGTAAAGTAAGATTCAACTAAACTTTCAGAACGCTTAGCAAATAAGGATATACCAAAATTGGTGATATTATCTTTAATTGGTGATTATATTCCCAAATAAAGATAATATCCCATAAAGAAGATAATATCCCTATTTTTGGCCTTAATTAATTAGCTAAATAAATGGGCCTAATTAATGACCTAGGTGATATTCTTCTTGTCCATGTCGGTGCCTTGTGATCCCTCTTCGGCCTTAATTAATTAGCTAAATAATGGGGCCTAATTAATGACGCCTAATAATATCTTCTTGTCCATGTGGTGCCTTGTGATTGGAAGTTCAGAATCTGCTCCTACAGGTAACCACCTTTG